>JAMKCH010032829.1:0-32598 GCA_023653785.1 Ophioderma brevispina
TCAGAGGTAATAGCTCTTGCATGCCCCTACTTATAACAGTTGTCAAAATTGTGTCACCACTGCTTAAAATTGCTCTAAAAATAAAAGAGACAATTTGCATGGGGTCAAACAGCTGTGACTTGTAAATTAGTGTCTTGCAAAGAGATATGACATTTGAACATGTCTTGCATTTAGACATGACTTTGTGTCTAAATAGATACATGTCTCAAAATTAATGACACATGAAGTGTCTTTTGTCAAGACACCATTTTTACAGTGAGAAGACTGAAAAAAATAAGGGTCTTTGGGCGAAAGACAGCCAAATTGCCCCAAAATAGGGTTTTCCGAGTGACAAATTTGCAAAATTTTCAAAAAAATTGAGTCTTTGGGTGTAATGTTTGCAAAATCTTCTAAAAAAATAGATCTTTGGGTGAAAATTTTCAAAAAACTTTCCCTAAAAATAGGGGTCTTTAGGTGACAGTAGCAAAATGTTCAAAAAATATGGGTTGAATTTTCAAAAAAAAAATATGGGGTCTTCGGGTGACAACGATGCTGAAAAAAGGGGTCTTCACAGCCTTACATATGTTTCACTTCCAAGATGTGAGTGCCCCCCGGGGCTTTGAACTCACCACTCACTCCATCAAACCTGAGATTTTTGTATCATTAGAAAACTTGTATTTTTTCATCTCATCTGTAAAATATTTTGGCCGAATTCTTTTCCATTAACTGCCTCTGATAGCTTGGAAGAAAATATTTCACCTTCTAACAAGCAACTTCACTATTTTTTTTTATTTTGCAGGTCTACTCTTTGATGCTACCGATAGCTACAGTTTACCATTCTTTTTATCTGGAGCCTGTTTTCTGCTGTGTTCGATACTCATTTTTGCTTTTCCTCTCATCAAATGTATGAGACAAAATGCAAATGTCTTAAGTGAGCAAAAGAAAGATGGACGAGCTGTACAATGTGAAGTAAATCTTGCTTTTGAACTTCAGGAAGATGTTTGATTTACCAAAATATTATAATCTTTTGCAATATGATCTAAGTTTTGGTGTAGACAGGGGCATAACAGCAGTCAGCAGTTTGTATTTAGTGAGAGGGCATAATAAGGCATAAAAAAATTGTTTGTTTGGCGTAACCTGACCGACCCTAAAAAAACCTGCCGACTCGAAAGTTTTTATGCAAATTAACACAAAATTTAAAAAAATATTCTCCCGACCGAACCATTATTTTCATCCACAATTAAAAAAAAATATATTTTTTTACCAACACAAAGACGAAAAAATAACAAAACAAGACAACAAAGCAACTACAACAAGTAAAATAAAAGATCTTTGCTATGTCATTGAAAAAAGCTTAAAATAGTAGCGTCTTGTATTCATTTTAGAGTCAAACATTGAGAACATATAAAAAAAAAAAATCCGACCGACCGACCCTGATATTTTTTTTCCCGTTATGCCAAACAAAAATTTTTTATGCCTAACCAGGGCCGTACGCAAGATTTATTTTGGCATGTGCAGGATTTCTTTAAATTTTTGAACTTTTTATTTAAAGACACTATCAGTGATCAACCCGAAAGAGTCAAAATATTTGAAATAGCTTAAAAGTGAAGGATAAGTTTGTAGAATTCATATAAGCTATTTTTACAACTGAAAAATTGATAGAAAAAGAAGAAACCAGATATATTCAACGATATGAATCTCCAATCCATTATGTGTTATAGTAAGTGTCCGTACGGACAGTAATGACTGAAATATCTGATTAGGTAGCTTTTGGTCTTATCACTTGTAGGGTATGTTAGGATACCTATTCTTGTTACAGACATGCAAAAATCTGATTTTTGATAATTTTTTCAATTTTCCGATTGAGCAAATCACTGATAGTGCCTTTAAATATTCAGTAAAAAGTGGACCTTTTGCCCTTTTGTGGAATTTGGGGATAAGTTGTTTGTGGATAATTTGCTTTTAAAGGGATACGCAGTGATTTGCTAATCTGAAACATTAAAAAAATCATCAAAATCCATATTTTTGTATTTTTGTTATTGGCAAGGACATGTGAACATAACCTGTAAGTGGTTGGCTTGAAATCCATGTATTAAAGACAAGGCAGTACTTTTTATCTGATTCTGTAATTTCTATGCATGCATATCAAAATTCAGACTTGTGATCAAAAAAAGCCTTTCCCTGTGAATATCCAGATTTTAAGCGTGATATTGTGCACCATGATCTTTACAGTTTGGTCTCAAACATAAACATTATCGATCTTTGTTTATTCTGTACTGGTGTAAACCACAATCAGCTGTTTAGTGTAGATTTTGAGACGCCATCGCTGTATGTTTATTTGCTGGAGGTGGTATAACAAATTCCCTCAAATACTTGCATTTTGTTCACTCTTTGGTGTTTTTTTTTCTACATTAAAGTAGTTATATGGAATTGTACACGCTTATAACTTTAACAAATAAAAGAGACAAATTTGCATGGGGGTCAACAGCTGTGACTTTAAATTAGTGTCTGCAAAAGAGATAGACATTTTGAAATGTCTTGCATTTAGACATGACTTGTGTCTAATAGATTACATGTCCAAAATAATGACACCTGAAGGTGTGTTTGTCCAAGAACCTTTTTACAGGCGAGACTGAAAAAAATAAGGGTCTTTGGGCGAAAGACAGCCAAATTGCCCAAAATAGGTTTTCCGCGTGACAAATTTGAAATTTAAAAAAAAATGGAGTACTTTGGGTTAATGCAGAGATCTGGGTGTAATGTTTGCAAAATCGTCCAAAAAAATAGGTTTTGGGTGAAAATTTTCAAAAACTTTCCCTAAAAATAGGGGTCTTTAGGTGACAGTAGCAAAATGTTCAAAAAAATATGGTTGAATTTTCAAAAAAAATATGGGGTATTCGGGTTGACAACGATGATGAAAAAGGGGTTCTTCACAGCCTTACATATGTTTCAACTTCCAAGATTTGTGGAGTGCCCCCCGGGGCTTTGAATCACAATCACGCCAGCAAACTGAGATTTTTGTATCATTAGAAAACAACTTGTATTTTTTTCATCTATCTGTAAAATATTTGCCGAATTCTTTTCCAGTAATGCCTTGATAGCTTGAAGAAAATATTTCCCCTTCTAACAGCACCTTCACTATTTTTTTTTTTGCAGGTCTATCTTTGATGCTAGATAGCACAGTTACATTCTTTTTATCTGGTAGCCTGTTTTCTGCTGTGTGCGATACTCATTTTTGCTTTTCCTCTCATCAAAAGTATGAGCAAAATGCAAATGTCTTAGGTGAGCCAAAAGAAACTGGACGAGCTGTACAATGTGAAGTAAATTGCTTTTGAACTCGAAGATGCTTGATTTACCAACAAGCTTTATAATTCTTTTGCAATATGATTCTAAGTTTGGTGTAGACCAGGGAATAACAGCAGTCAGCAGGTGTGTAATTTATGAGACGGGCATAATAAGGATAAAACAATTGTTTGTTTGGCGTAACCTGACCGACCTAAAAACCTAGCGAATCGAAAGTTTTTATGCAATTAAACAAAACATTTAAAAAATATTCTCCCGACCGAACCATTATTTTCATCCCATTAAAAAAAATTATTTTGTACCAACACAAAGACGAAAAAATAACAAAACAAGAAAAAAAAGCAACTACAACAGTAAAATAAAAGTTTTGCTTATGACATTGAAAAAAGCTTAATCTGGTATTCATTTTGCGTCAAACATTGGACATAAAAAAAAAAAACGACCGACCGCCCTGATTTTTTCCCTTATGCCAAACAAAAATTTGTATGCCTAACCAGGGCCTACGCAAGATTTATTTTGGCATGGCAGGATTCTTTAAACTTTTGGAACTTTTATTTAAAGACATATCAGTGATCAACCCGAAAGATTAAAAATAATTTGAATAGCTAAAAGTGAAGGATAAGTTGTTAGAATTCATTAAGCGTATTTTTTACAACTGAAAAATTGATAGAAAAAGAATGGGAAACCCAGCTATATTCACGATATGAATCTCCAATCCATTATGTGTATAGGAAGTGTCCGTACGGACAGTAAGACTGAAAAGCGGATTAGGAGCTTTTGGGTCTTATCATTGTAGGATATGTTAGGAACCTATTCTTGTTACAGACATGCAAAAATCTGATTTTTTGATAATTTTTTCAATTCCGATTGAGCAAATCACGGATAGTGACTTTAATATTCAGTATAAAGTGGACCTTTTGCCCTTTTGTGGAATTTGGGGATAAGTTGTTTGTGGATAAAAATTTTCGCTTTTAAAGGGATACGCAGTGATTTGCTCATGTCGACAACATTAAAAAAATCATCAAAATCCACTATTTTGGTATTTTTGTTATTGGCAAGGGACAGTGAAACATAAACGTAAGTGGTGGCTTGAAATCCATGTATTAAAGACAAGGCAGTTACTTTTTATCTGATTTCTGTCATTTCCGCATGCATATCAAAATTCAGACTTGTGATCATAAAAAAAGCCTTTCCTGTGGAATATCCAGAGTTTAAGCGGGATATTGTGCACCCAGATCTTTACAGTGTGGTCTCGACATAAAACATTATCGATCTTGTTTTATTAGGTACTGGTGTACAAAACCACAATCAGCTGTCTAGTGTAGATTTTGAGACAATCGCTGTATGTTTATTTGCTAGAGGTGGTATAACAAATTCCCTCAAATACTTGCATTTTGTTCATCTTTGTGGTTTTTTTATACATTAAAGTGTTATATGGAATTGTACACGCTTATAACTTAACAAATGCATTTCATATCTTTCAATCCTCTCACATTATCGCTGATTATCCTTAAATATATTAGTTCAGGAGTTGTTAAAGTTGACAGGAGATTTTGAGAATATAAATTTCTTTTCCAACATTGACACTTGCTCGGTTCTAGACCACCTACAGAGAATGTTTCAAAGGTTATGGACAACAAGCACAAAGGAAAACCGCAAAGCTTGTTTTGAATACTGCTGCTATCCAAATCATCCCTACAGGAAACACGTTTTGAGTTTCTGTCATGCATGACAGAATTACTAAATCATCATCTATGACATATAAGAGGTGTAGTCGGGCTTATTCACTTTAGATGTAATCTACTACATTGGTAAGGCATTCCAAATATGCCAAAAAAAAACCTGCGGTTAGGAAAAAATGGAGGGCCTGCTCTCTGGAAAATGTCCTCATGTCTCTTTAAGATCTTTCTGAACTGGGTTGTGAGATCTTTTTTTTTTTATTTTTATTTTATCACGGAAACATCCTGTGGCTAACCGGAATGAACCTCCTGGATTCCTCTTCCAGTGGGTGTTACGAATTTATTATTCAATAATAAATTCATCCTTTGGCCATGGCACCGCCATTAGACATTAAAAACAACTAGCTGATGGGACCATGACATACAAATGAATAGGACATCTTTTTTTCGAATTATGAACTATGCCACCTGGTGAATTGATTGCACAATGTAGGATTTCCGAAATATGCTATATGTTATGAGAACATAGTTTAGAAAATAACCGACGGAAATAAACAATCAATCAATGGAACGTCTTGTTGTGAATGTTTATACTTTTACAGTACTAGAATAAAAAAGCTTTTTATGGCACTACACAGTTCTTCTGCACTTCAGATTTTTTTTTTCATATACTAATACAGCTACTTGATCTTAAAGGCACTATCGGTGATTTGCTATATCAGAAACAAATCATCCAAATCAAATTTGTGCAAGATGGTATTTTGTACTCCAAATATGGTACAATTGCTGCTAGCTCCTGGGTTATGTCTACCCGATTCTTCTGCCCTGTTATACCACTCTTAACAATTCTGTTTAGGTAGCCTTGTTTTGCCCACAGCAGGATAAAGCCAGCCCCCATAATCCTCTTTGTGCCCACACCAATATTATCTACTGAGTGTAGGGGGGGTGGGGGGGGTGTTGACTCACCATTTCTTTTGCCGCTATCTGTGTCAAGCGTACGACACTAGCCTGCGACAGATACAAAACAAAAACCACTATCAGATAACACACATGAATTAAATTTTCAATTTCAATAAGTCCTATTCAGTCCAGCAGAAAACAAACAATTAAGTCCTGGTATGCCTTGACATGCCCATGATATGCTTGACCCTTGCCTATACTCAGTTTTAACTTCCCCGCTCAATTACCGGCTCCATTTATGGCCCTTATGTTATAGTTTTTTATCCATTTTTACCAATGTCCTACAAACTTATCGAGAGTAAAAATACATGTCCTTGTACCGCTGTGTCGCCTGCCGTCGCGTTTTGTGAATGATAGGCCTCACAATAATCTTTGACCTTGATATGTGTCCTTTGACCTCATAACAAATGATGGATTGCAATATAAACTCCATATAACTAAGCTTGTTTTTCAATTGCACGTGCACTTTTTAAATGAGGTCATTTTACATTTTCAGCCTAATCTTACAACTTGATGTCACTTGACCTTGCACTTTGGTATGTGGACCTTGCCTCATCACAAATGGGGGGGGGATGTGCATATTTTGCACCTGTGACCCAAATTTGGTTTACATCAATCAAGTATGTGGATAGTACAGGCAAAGTTTACCCTTTTTTACAACAGATACAACAAAACAGCACAGACTAGAGCTCTGTTGCCCATAGGCCACTGGTAAACAGCCGGATAATCAATATAAGTGTTGAATTTTGACCCCATGCTGAGCACCCCTTTGGAAATGTCCCAACTGTCCTTCTTCGTAATTAAGCATTGTTCCAGCGCAAAGGAAAAAATCTGCTATGCTAGTTCTGTATATTAAAATCTTAAATTTCAGCTCAATCGGATGTTTTGTCGATTGTGACCTTTGACCTTGACTTTGACCTTTGGGGTCGAGTCTATCCATAGACCTCTCCTACCATTAATGTTACATCACTGTAGCAATAACAGGCTTTATCTGTCCTCTATATGCTGATATATACCAATGTGTCGTATTTTTAGGCATTTTTTGGGGCAAATGACATTTTGACCCCCTTAATGACTTTGACCTGGTATAAAAAACCTGAGATACACAAAAATGCCATTGTTCAGTTTTAAAATAACAATTCTGGTAGCTTGTTCTGGAGATAAAAATTCTTTAAGTTATGAGTTGCAAACACGAAATACTGTAAAGGACCTTTGACCCCCAAAATAAAAATACATACATCGGCTAACACACATGCATATCTGAAAGTCATGTCAACCTGCTGTTTACATTTTGAGATAAAAAATTTGAATGTTTTAAAATCTTTTTGGTTGTTGACCGAAGTGACCCCTTAATGGACTTTGGACTGCTTAGTCGAACACCCTATATGTAGCAGGATCTGGTTCCTCTTAAAGTTTCGTTGATATCGGCAAAATCTTGTAGAAGAAGATATTTTGCCAATTAATGACATATTTTGGCTTCAGACCAGAAATGACCCCCCTTAATGACCTTTGAATGCTTATTCTTGAACACCGTCTATAAGCATGGGTCAGTGGTTCCTCTGAACAAGTTTAGTTTATATCGGCATAATCCTTCAAGAATATATTTTTTTTGCGTAATTAAATGACATATTTGAACCCTGGGACGAGGTCCAGGGTCAATGGGGTCTAAGTCATATTGGCAGGTGATGTTTCTCTGAGCGTCGGTCATTTGGTGCAAACCTGTTCAGTTCACTATTTGTCAAGCCACTAATGAGTCTATATGCACAGATTGACAGAAAGAAGAAGCAGAACAACGCTAGTGAAACAGAACAAAGCCGATTTGCAATCGGCTGTGTAACGAAAAAAGAGAAAGAAAAGACAGAAGAAGAAGCAGAAACACGCTAGTAAAACAGAACCAGCCTATTGTGCAATCGTGTGCAACTACAGTGGACAAAAGTGATACTAACTAATGGAACAGGCTTAAGTACTCTCAGCTCCCCCCGTTTCCGTGCCAAGTGGACCTGGGTGGGACATCACAACAACCAGTAATCATCATTGACCCCTAAGTCTCCTTGGTGGATAAGACCTGAAGAAAGAATTAGTATAACTGAATAAAGCATAACCCCATTATAATTCAGAATGCTTGTACAATGCTAAATTTCTTTGTTGACATGGTGGGTGGGGTTGATGAACAATTTTGATTAAAATGGTGTTTGTTTTTGCTAAAAAATCCTTACTAGCAAATTGCGAGCGAAGCGCGCTAAAAATTTGGCCATTTATAAGCTAAACATTCCAAGTATCACTGTAATTAGAACAAATGCGCGCGAATCGCGCGGGAAATTTACCATTTTTAAACTATTACTGTAAAATAATTAGGTTATTTTTGGGTCAAAAACACATGAATGGGGCATCAACATTGGGGGGGGGGATGATCGTATTGACCATGACCATCCCCCCTCATCAACATATTGGGGGGGATATATCCCCCCCATCCCCGGTCACCGCCCGGGATTTACGCCTATGAATGCATTGGTTACCTGCATTACCAACATATTGATTTTATGCCTAGGTCCATTTGCACACTACATGGAAGGTTCATACCTTCATCACACGCTGTTTCTTTCTGCCTAATGCAGGCCAACATCAAAAAAAAAATGCTGGAAGATTCACTGAACTTGTATTCCCCATAAAAGTTAATGTATAGGTAGGAATCTGTGGCGAAAGTAATGACGAAATAGGAATCAAAATTGTCAACTACAGCCTGAGCAGCTTAAACCAGGCTGATGACGTAGTAATCTCATATTAACTGCCAATGTGTTTAATGATGCCGCTAGCGGGACGTTACAACTCAATTCCCGGTTTCGCTCAATCATATCATACGCTCTCATGCTGTATAGGTTGATACGCCTTTATTCTGCTGCTTCACGGCATTCTCAAGAATGAAGAAATAACTGAAATCTTTTAAAAAAGCTGCGCATAGCAATCGAGAACCATTTCTTGATCATTCATAAACTATCCGTTAGAATTTACCCCCTAGACTTAAGCGCAGCTCTCGATAAGTCTACAAGGAACATTTGTTGTGAGGTACTATGATTACGTGTCATTTGCTATGATAGTCTTCCGGTGGCAACAGAAAAACCAATTTTAGGCGAAAAGGCACTTGGCGAGTTCTTCTGAGCCGCTGTAAGCCTTTGCTTTTACTGTTTTATGCATTTTTTGGTACTGCAAAATCTGTATTTGCCTAACTCTTTAAACTCTTTTGCATTTTGGTTATGAAGTCAGGGTCTGAGCCTTACTCAGGCCTACCTGGCTTATGTAACAACACAGCCACTACTAACAATTTCCTTTTAATCGTGGGTTTGGGCCACTGTCTTTGTATTTAAGACAAGAATCTTCCCCTTGTTTCAACATTATTTTAAAGGTACTATCAGTGATTCACACCGAAAGAGTAAAAACTATTAGAATTTGTCATAGCAAAAGTGAAGTCCGTACCAATTTCTCATAGGTTACTTTTTTATTCCAACTGAAAAAATTGACAGAAAACAAAGGAAAAAGAGGAAACAGCCTTGTTCCAAGATAGAATCCCCATCCAGTTCTGTGTTTGTAGTAGGTGTCCTACAGAGCACAAACTAAATATTCTGATTTTGTTCCTTGTTAGGGGGTTGCTGTTCAGTCTTCTTTATAACTTGTAGGTATGTTTGGGATACCTATACTTTTTTTTAATTTGTTCTTTTGTTTTATTCTGTTACTGTATTGCCACCCATATATCTTCCACATTATAAGACCGCCTGTCCTTGGTACCATGTGTACTGGTACTACACATTCCCAGTTGCAGCTAAAGAGAGTGGGTGTGGTTTGTGGCTTATTATCTCATTCACATCAATTGGAATGTTCAAACAATGGTTTCAAATACAACTAATATCATGATAATATGAAAGCTTAACTGTGTTTTTTAACCTGTTGATTCCAGCCTAAATTCCACTGACATACAACCAATCATCGGTGGCCTGATACTGCTATCCGAAGCCAAGGTTAATATGATTATGCCATGCACTGTTCTATCTCTTGGGCAAGGCAAAAAACAATGCTGCAGAATATGTAACCTTGTGGCTTGTCACCTATTACTGAAATGTGAAAATGTGTGGCTTAACAATATTTTATGGTTTAAAATCTTAAAAGATTGTCTAGTATGGTACTCAGTGGATGAAATCTCCTAATTTTGAAGTGCCAATGGTTGAAAACGGGTGTATATGGTCGAGTTACATTGATTAATATTTAGTGAATTTTGTATAAAGTGGTGACATAACCCACCATTCCACATACCAAAGACCACTTCCTGTTTTGACAATTGATGAAAAGCAGATAGCTGAAATCCTTCATGTGAATTGCCACCAAAGTAGTATTACACATGTTTGACTATTGTTATCATGCGGAGATACAGCAAGTAGTTCACTTTTTCTCCCCAGTAATTTGTCTTAACTTGTGGAGGTCTGGAATTTTTAGAACCAGCAATCAAGGGCAAAATCCACATTTGATCTGGGTCAATGGTTTACCATATGCATGTGCCAAATAGGCTGTGTGGAATTGACGGTCTTGATATAACATAATGCTTGATATGGGCATGTTATTTGCATATAAATGCAGTAGCTGCGTGGACTTGACCTGACATGCTTAATCGATATTGTGACAATGAGAAATAATATGGTCATGATTACTATACCACCATTGCCAAAAGCAACATAAATGAGTGATTTACACAAACAATATAGTCTTTTAGCATTTGACAAAATAGTTTAAATGAAAGTCAGTTACATGCAAAGTTTACAGTGAGATATTAGAAGGAAAGAAACCAAAAAGACAAAAGAAGTTAGGAGTTACTCGGCCATTACAAGCGTGTGTGTTACAACAAAAGATTCACAGCCATCCTGTGCACACCACTGTGACCACCTGCGCAGTCATATACTCTCACACCTTGCAGCATTAGACACAAATTTTATAAGGTGCTTACTCATTTAGTGCGTGAGCGATCAGGAGGACTAAGGTAAGCGGTCAGCTGTGCACTGTGGTGCCACATCCCTTGTGGATGCTTGAAAGGGAAAGAACCCCACTCATTGTCTCTACAGACCTATCAGTCACCATATACCGGCGCCCACTTGCAAAATTATAATTACACATGGAAAATACTTACCATACTTTGGTGGTAAGTGTTGAAAGTAAAAAGCACATTAACAAGACACCGTAGCTCAGAAGTTTACATAGGCCTTCCCATCATTGCTATTGAGAGGCCTAGTTCACTGTTGCCTTGAGGGCCCTTGGTGTGAAGAATGATTTACATTATTTACAAGTCAACAAACAAAAAAGCTCAGCTCGTGGTATTTGTTGCAGAGTTCAAATAATGTCATTTAAAGAAAATTATGTATGGCAAAAGTAACCATTTCTATTGTAATCGCATGATTAAAGACGCATTTGTAGTACAGATGAAAATGGTATTTTCGGCTGAATTAGATGCACTGGTATGCAAAAGAGTGCGACAAAAAGCAGGCTTTCGTGCGATTTAATGACTTTATCATGTTTTATCTAATTTAAGAAAAGAGTAACCTTTTAAGTGTAGTGTGGAAATGAACTTGCTGAAATAGCCATGAGCGTCTTGGCCCTAATTAAAAGAGAATTTTATTTTAAGTAAACAATGGAGAGATGTGAATACAATAGTCATCCCACATCATCACCATTTACTCAAGTTATGGACGTTTCATGACATTACTGTCAGAAGCTAAATTCTTTAGGCAGATGGTCCTTTTAAGGACTCCCTTCTTGTTCAATATCCTGGATTTAACCTATCACTGATAGTGCATTTCATTGCGGGTTTGGATCAATGTTTTGTAATCCGAATAGTGACGGCTCCCACACCCCCCCTTAATAATCCCTGCTAATGCCCCTGAAAGGTATATGAACCGCTAGTTGCAGCATCGGGCCGAGGCCAATAAAGTTATATGTTGGTCCCCCTGCACAAAAACCAGTGGAACTTTGATAAATGTGAGTCACGGTTCAATCATCTCCAATTGTTATCTTTCATGTATCCAGACTTTAGTCAGTTAAATGGCTGAAAACCGTGACAGTTTGTAGCACATCTGATCCACCTACGAATAAAATTTGCATGTACTGAACTATCGAAATAAATCGGACACTTACAAAGACGAAAAGAATACAATGGAACGACAATCCTCAGGTTATGGACAACCCGGCTTGGGCTTAGGTCGTGCTCACTGGGTGTTTGTTAACCGTATGCTGAATGATGGCCTGTCATCGTCATTAGGCGTGTTTCTTGTAGTTTTTGGCAAGAACAGTTTCCAGGATCTATTGTGCAACTCCTGTGGATTATACTGCTCTAAGTGACGGGAGGCAGCACAAATTGTCCGGTAAGCAATGAAGGGTACACGTCGGTTATATGGACATTATATTTTTTGTATATTTTTGTTCATAACATCAAGGAAACACTTTCTGGGCCTTAAATTTCTCTGATTCCAAACTCTAAATTTGCAAGTGTAAGCGGGGGGAAAAAGTTACAACTTTGTGTCGGCAACTGAATAGTGTCTGGCGCCCCCCATTAAAATTCGCTGGATCTGCCTCTGAAAGGTATGAACCTCTAGTGCAAATTGCCCAAGGCAATAAAGTTAATATGTTGCTTGCTCACCTGCACAAAAAAATACAAAAAACAAAAACGGGGAAGTAGAGGACAACTGATTTTCTCTTGATGCATACTTGTGGTGTGTGCTTTCATAGTTCAATCATCTCCACTGCTATCTTTCAATTATTCAGACTTAAAATGGCTGAATCAACAAGTAATCGACCCGGTTTGTATGCACAATCTGATACAACTAGCGAGGTAAAAGTTTTCACAGATGTGACTGAACTATCCATAACAAATCAAAACTTGACAATACGAAAAGAATACACCATGGACCTGGACAAGCCTGATGTTTATGGCGACACTAGGCTGGGCTTGGGTAGTGCTCACTGCCATGTTTTGTTAATCGTAATCCGTACTCAAAGTGGTTCCAAAAGTGTTTTTAGAGCTTGGCAAAAGAATCTGAATGATTGTCTGTCATCGTCATTAGGCGTGTTTCTTGTAGTTTGGCAAGATCATTTCCAGGATCGATTTGCAATCGGCTGTGCAACTTACAGTGACAAAAATGATATATATGGCGTAAGTACTTCTAGCTCCCCCAGTCCGTGCCAATTGACCTAGGGGGGACAGACACAACCATAATCATCATTGAGCCACCAAGGCCCTTGGTGGTATAGACCTGGAAGAAGAAATGTATACGGAATAAAGCATTAAACCATTATAATTCAGAAGCTTTGCAATGGCCGGTTTAATTCTCTGGTGACATTGGGGGGGATGGGGTTGATGAAAAGTTATGAATGAATGGGGGTTGCTGAAAAGATCCATTAATAGCCAATTGTGCGCGCGAAGGGCGCTAAAAATTTTTGCCATTTAGCAGCTAAAATCATTCAGTTCACTGTAATGAGAACAAAATTGCGCGCGAAGGCGCGCGGAAATTTACAATTGTAAAATATTATGTAAAATATGAGTTATTTTGGTCAAAAAACCACATGAATGGGAATTCAACATTGGGGGGGGGGATGATCGTATGACCATCCCCCCCTCATCAAAATATTGGGGGGATTATATCCCCCCATCCCCACGGGATGACGCTATGAATGCTTGGAGTACCTCCTTACCAACTATTGATTTTATTGCCTGGTCCATTTGCACACGACATGGGAGAGGTTCATATCAGCAACACGCTGTGTCTTTTCTGCCTTAAGGCAGGCAACACAAAAAAAAAATGATGGAGAGATTCACTGAAAATTGGTTACCAGAAAATTTATGTAGAGGACGGATAGGGAATAAGTGGGAAAGTAATACGAAAACTAGGAATCAAAAATTGTCAAACACAGCCGGAGCAAGCGGAAAACCAGGCTGATGACGTAGTAATCTCATATTACCTGCCAATGTTTTAATGACTGCGCTAGCGGACTTACACTCAATTCAGGGGTTCGCTCAATCATACGCTCTAATGTGTATAGTTGATTACGAGCTTTATTTCTGGGGTGCTTTCAAGCATTCTCAAGATGAGAAATACTGAAAATACTGTTTTAAAAAGAAAGCTGCGAATAGCAATGAGAACCGATTATTGATCATTATAAAAACTTCCGTTAGAAATTTACCCCACAAGATTTAAGCGCAGCTCTCGATAATATACAAGGAACATTTGTTGTGAGGTATATGATTACTGTGTCATTGCTATGAGAGGTTCCCGTTGGCACAGAAAACCGAAATTGTAGGCGAAAAGGTACTTGGGCAGGTCTTCTGAGCCGCTGTTGTAGCCTGTTGCTTTTATACTGTTTATGCATTTGTATTTGTACTTGCAAAAGAATGTATTGCCTAACTCTTACTTATTGCATTTTGGTTATGAATGTTTCCGGGGTCGAGGCTTAATCGGCCTACTGGCCTTTAGAAAAAAAGCCACCTTCTAACAATTTCCGGTTTTAATAGTGGGTTGGGCCCACTGTTTTGTATTAAGATAAGCAATCCCCCTTGTTCACAATATTTAAATGGTACTATCAGTGATTCACCCGAAAGAGTAGAACTATTTAGAATTGTCCATAGCATAAAGTGAAAAGTCCGTACCCAATTCTCAGAGGTTATTTATTCCAACGGAAAAATTGACAGAAAGGAAGGAAACAGCAGTGTTCAAAGGATGAATCTCCATCCAGTTATGTGTTTGTAGTAAGTGTCCGTACAGAGGTAATGATAAAATACTGATTTTGTCCTCGGTAGGTGGCTTTTCAGTCTTATTACTTGTAGGGAATATTAGGATACCATACTTGTTTTCGCCCCGAAGGGTAGTCTGTTACTGTAATGCCACCAATATCTTCCAAGTGGTATAAGACCCCGGTGCCTTGTACCATCGGTGTACTGTACACACATTCCCAGTTGCAGCTAAAGAGAGTGGGTATGTGGTTTGCTAGTATCTCATTCACAGAATGCATTTTTCAACAACAATGTTTCAAAATAACACTAATATCATGATATAGTGATAAGCTTAAAAACTGTGGAACCTGTTGGAGCCGCATAAATTCAACTGGACAACAACCAATCATAGGGCCTTATACTTGACTATTGAAGCCAAGGGTAATGCATTATATGCCATGCACTGTTCTATTTCTATTGGGCAAGTAAAAAAAACAATGCTGCAGAAAGAACTTGGGCTTGTCACATATAATGATGTGAAAGGTTGCTTAACAAATTTATGTTCAAAAATCTTTAAAGATGTTTAGATATAAGTGGGATGAAATTAGCCAATTTGATAGTGCCAATGGTTGAAACGGTTGTATATTGGTGGTTACATTGATGAATATTTAGTGAATTTTGTATAAAGTTGTGAAAACCACCATTATAATTACCAAAGACCACTTCCTGTTGACAAATTGAGAAAGCAGATAGCTGAACATCTTCATGTGAATTGCCACCAAAGTAGTAGTTACACATGTTGGATTATTTTTATCAGAGGATGGATACATGCAAAGTGGTTCACTTTTTCTCCCCAGTAATTGCTCCTTGTGGAGGTCTGGACTTTTTAGAACCAGCAACCACGGGCCAGAAAAACCCACATGTGATCTGGGTCAATGGTTTTTTTGTACCATATGCATTGGTGAAGGCTGTGTGGAATTGGACTGTCTTGAGTGATATAACATAATGCTTGATATGGGTTCAATGTTATTGCAGATAATGCATGGAGCTGCGGGGACTGACCTTCTTAACAACATGCTTATAGATATTGGGACAATGAGAAATAATATGGCTTGTGATTTAATACCCACCCATTGACAAAGCAACTAATGAGTGGATTTACAATCAAAACAATCTAGTCTTCTTAGCATTGACCACAAATAGTTTAAATGAAAGTCAAGTTACATGCAAAGTTTACAGGGAGATAGTAGGGAAAAGAAACCAAAAGGACAAAAGAAGTTGGGAGTTACTCTCAATTAAAGGTGTGTTTAAAGATTCAAAGCCATCTGTGCAAAAACATGTGCACCTGGAGCATATAGGTTCACCTTGCAGATTATTAAAATAAGGACTTACAATATAGAGGCTAGTAGAGTAGCAAAAAATTTGCTGTTCTTGGGATTGTTTGAAAATGGCAATAACTAGGATTTCTATAAATAACAAATACAAGATGATTTAAAATTTTATTGCCATAAAAATTAGCCATCTTTGGGGTAATGGAAGTTAAAAATCACATTAACAATACACCGTTGCTCAAAAGGTTTACATAGGCCTTCTCCATGATTTGCTACTGATAGGCCTATATCACTCGAGGTCCTTTGCGTGAAGAATATGAATTTATTTTACACAGACTAAAAAGAACAAAAAATAGCTCAGACTCGTGGTATTTTTGCAGACGTTCACATCATAGTTTCCTTTCAAATATATGTATGGCAAAAGTAACCATTTTCTATTGTAATGCGCAATGATTAAAGACGCAATTGTATTAATTGGAAAATGGTATTTTCGGCCTGTAAATTAATGCACTGGTATGCATGAAGATGGAACCAAAGCAGGCTTTCGTGCGATTATGACTTTCAATCATGATTTATAAATTAAGAAAAGAAGTAACCTTTTATGTTAGTGTGGAAAGACTTGCAATAGATCAAATGACTCTTGGGCCTAATTAAAGAGAATTTTACTTAAGTTAAGCAATGGAGGCAGCACTGTGAATTCAAAGTCATCCCAAATCATCACCATTTACTAAGTATGGACGTTTCATGACACTATCTGTCAGGAGCTAAAGTTCTTTTAGGCAGATTCCGTTTTTAAGGAGGCTCTTCTTGTTTCAATTATCAAATTAAATATCACGATAGTGCATTTCATGCGGGGGGTTTGGATCAATGTTTGTAACCGAATAGTGATGGCGCCCCCCACCCCCCATAAATAATCCCTGGCTCTCTGCCCCTGAAAGGTATGAACCTCTAGTGCAATCGGGCACGAGGCAATAAAAGTTAATATGTGGTTACCCCCTGCACAAAAAACCAGTGGAAATTTGTGATACATGTGAGTCACGGTTCAATCATCCCAATTGTTATCTTTCAATTTCTCCGACTTAGCAGTTTTTTAAAAGGCGAATGCCTGAGGTGTGAAAAGTAGTGACAGGTTTGTAGCACAATCTGATACACCTAGGAGATTAAAAGTTGCAGATTGTGATAGAAACTATCGGAAATAAATCGGACACTTGACAAGACGAAAAGAATTTACAATGGAATCCGGACAAAGCGCCTCAGGTTTATGGGGACACGGCTGGGCTTTAGGCTGCTCACTGGGTGTTTTGTTAACCGTTATATGCTGAATGATGGTCCTTTGTCATCGTCATTAGGAGTGTTTCTTGAAGTTGGCAACGATCAGTTTCCAGGATCTATGTGCAATCACTGTGGATTACTGCTCTAGTACGGGGAGTGCAGACATTGTCGGTAACAATGAAGGTACACGTCGGGTTATGATGGACATTATATTTTTTTATATTTTGTTCATAACATCAAAGGAAACATTTCCTGGGCCTTACATTTCTCTGATCCAAAATCTAAATTTGCAATGTGTAAATGCGGGGGGAAAAAAAAGTTTACAAAATTGTGTCGTCAACTAAAGTGTCTGGGCCCCCCATTAAAAATTCCTGGATCTGCTTGAAAGGTATGAACCTCTAGTGCAAAAACAACCCAAGGCAATAACGTTAATAGGTTGCTTGACACCTGCACAAAAAAAACAAAAAAAAAAACAGGGGAAAGGTAGAAAGTTTATGAGGACAATGAATTTGATAATGGGGGGTCAGGTTTTCATTCCCAATCATCTCCAACTGCTATCTGTCAATTTTTCAATGACTTTTAAAATGGCTTTGGTGAAAACAGTGAAGTTTGTAGCACAATCTGATACACTAGCGAGGGGTAAAAGTTTTCAGATGTGACTGAACATCAGAAAACAAAGCGAAAACTTGACAAAACGAACAAGAATACACTGGACTGGACAAGCCTGAGGGTTATGGACACTGGCTGGGCTTGGGTAGTGCTCACTGCATGTTTGTAATCGTATGCTGAATGATGGTTGTCATCGTCATTAGGCGTGTTCTTGTAGTTTGGCAAGATCAGTTAGTTTCCCGGATTATTGTGCAAACTCTGTGGATTACTGCTCTAGTGACGGGGGTGGCAGTGCAGATATAGTCGGTAAGCAATGATGGTAAATATATGGGATACGCTGGACCATTAATTATTTTTTTTTGGACGTGTTTGTTAGTAACCATCAAGAGGAAACATTCCTGGGCATTACATTTCACTGTGGTAAAATAAGAAAAAAATATAAACTTTAGCCTGTACCAAAATCTTAATTTTTAATGACTTAACATTAAAGGCCACTATCAGGATTCACTCAAAAAATTCAAAATATTGAAAATAGCTTTAAAAGGAAGTATTGTCACTGGAATTCCCTTAAGTTTTTTTTTTTTTTTGCACCTGAAAAATTTACAGCAAGAAGAAAACAGCAGTATTCAAAGATGTGAATCTCGATTCAGTGAGATGTGTAGAATAGTACGTATGGACATAATGACAATAGTTGATTCTGTCCTTATTAGACTGCACTGTTAGGATGTTTATACTTGTTACAGACATTAAAAAATCTTATTTTTGATGATTTTTTCAATTTTATGATTTTAGCAAAGGGAGGAGAGGAGACGGCTGGGGAGGGGGGGGGGGGGCGGGGGAAGGGGTGGGGGGGGGGGGGGGGTGAGGGGGGAGGGAGGGGGGGGGGGGGAGGTGGGGGGGGGGGAGGAGGGGGCGGAGGGGGGGTGGGGGGAGGTGGGGGCGGCGGTGGGGGGGGGGGGGTGGGGAGGAAGGGGGGGGGGGGGGAGGGGGGATGGAAGAGGGGGGGGGGGGGCGGGGGGGGTGGGGGGGGGGGGGGGGGGGGGGGGGGGGGGGGGCCGCGGAGGGTGAGAAAGCGGGGGAAGGGGGTGGGTGGGGCGGGAGGGGGGGGGGGCGGGGGGGGGGGGATGGGGGGGCGGGCGGGGGGATTGCGGGGGGGGGAGGGGGTGGGGGAAGGGGGGGGGGGGGAGGGGGGGGGGGGGAGGGGGGGGGGGGGGGGAAGGGTAGGGGCGTGGGGGGGGGGGGGGGAGGGGGGAAGGGGGGGGGGGGGGGGGGGGGAAGGGGGGGGGGGGGGGCTTTTTTAAGGGGGGGGAGGTGGGGCGGAGGGGGGGGGGGGGGGGAGGGGGGGAGGGGGAAGTGGGAGCAGTGGGGGGTGGAGGGGGGGTGAGGGGGGGGGCGGGGAGGGGGGGGGGGAGGGGTGAGGGGGGGGGGACGGGGGGGGGCGGGGGTGGCGGGCCGGGGGGAGGGGCGGCGGGAGGGGGAGTGGATCGGAGGGAGAGGGGGGGTGGGGGGGGGCTGGGGAGACAGGGGAGGGTGGGGGGGGGGGGGGGGGGGGGTAAGGGGGGGGGGAAGGGGGGGGGTTGGGTAAGGGGGAGGGGGGGGGGGGGGCGGGGGAGGGGGGGGGGGGAGGAGGGGGGGGGGGGGGGGGGGGGGAGGGGGCGTGGGGGGGGGGGGTGGGGGGGAGGGGGGTGGTGGGGGGGGGGGGGGAGGGGGGGTGGTGGGGGGGGTGGGGGGGGGGGGGTGGGAGGGGGGTGGGGGGGGGGGGGGGGGGGGGGGGGGGGGGGGGGGGGGGGGGGGGGGGGGGGGGGGGGGGGGGAGGGAGTGGGGGGGGGGGAAAGGGGGGGGTGGGGGGGGGGGTGGGGGGGGGGGGGGGGGCGGGTGTGGGGGCGGTGGAGGGGTGGGGGGGGGGGGGGGGTGGGGGAGGGGGGGGGGGGGGGGGGGGCGGGGCGGGGGGGGGGGGGGGGGGGGGGCGTGCGGGTCGATGGGGCGGCGGGGGGAGTTGGGGAGGGGTGGGGGGGGGCGGGGGGTTGGGCGGGGGGGGGGGGAGGTGGGGGGGCTTTGGGGGGGGGTGGAAATCGGGCGTGGGGGGGGGGGGGTGGTGGGGGGGGGGGTGGGGGGGTGGGGGGGGGGTGGGTGGGGGGGGGGGGGGGGGGGGGGGGGGGGCGGGGGGGGGAAAGGGGTGGGGGGGGGAGCGGGGGGGGGGGGGGGGGGGTGGGGGGGGGGGGGAAGAGGGGGGGGTGAGGGAAGGTGGGGGGGTGGGGGGGGAATGGGGGGGGGGGGGGGGGGGGGGGGGGGGGGGGGGGGGGAGTGGGGGGTGTGGGGGGGGGGAAGGGATTGGGCGTTTGGGTGGGGTGGCGGGAGCAGAAAGACAGGCTGCGCGCGGGGTGGGGTGGGGGGTGATGGGGGAACCTTCCCCGCGGACGGGCGGCCGGGCGGGGGGAGGGGCAGTGCCGCACGGGGGAGCGGTGCTGCCGCGTTGGTGGGGGGGGGGGCGTTGGCCTCGGAGCGGGGATGGGTCAGGGGGTGGACTGTTAGATGCGGGGGGCTAGTGGGGGGGAGCGTGGACGACGTGGGGTTGCCGGGGGGCAGGTCGGGAGGGAGGCGCGGGGGGTGGTAGCGCGTGAAGGAGCGGTGTGGGGACGGGGGGTTGACCGAGCGAAGGGTGGTGGGTGCCGGGGGGGAGGGGGGTCGGGACGGGGGCCGGTAGGGGTTGGCGTGGGGAGGGGGGAGGTAGGTGGGGGTGCGGTGGGGAGCGGGGTGGGGGGTTGGGGAAATTTTTGAAATTGCGTTTTTTTGGGGAGGGGGTGGGCGGGAGGGTGGGTGGGGGGGGGGAGAAGGGGGCTGGGGACAGCGGGGGTGAGGTTAAGAGCCGGGAGTGCGGGGGTGGGGGGGAGGAGAGGGAGTGGGGGGGCAGGGCGAGGGGGGAGGGGGGGGGGGGGGGGGGGGGGGGAAAGGGGGGGGGAGGGGGGGGGGTGGGGGGTGGGGGGGAGGGGGGGGGGGGGGGGAAGGGGGTGGTGGGGTGGGGGCAGGTGGGGGAGGCGGGAGGGGGCGGCTGTCTGGTGGAGGGGGGCGAGGGGGCGCGCGGGCGGGGGGGGGTGAGGGAAGGGCGGGGGGAGGTGCGGGAACCGGTGGGAAGTGGGGGGGTGCGGGGAGGGGGGGGGGGGGGGAATGGGGGCGGGAGGGTGGAGGGGGGGGGTGTGGCGGGGAGAGGGGGGGAGGGGGGTGGAGGGGGGGGGGGGGGGGTGTGGGAGGGCGGGGGGGGGGGGGGAAGGGGGGGGGGAGAGGTTCGGGGGGGGGGGGGGGGGAGGGGAGGGGGGCGGGGGGGTGGGGGGGGGGGGGGAGGGGAGCGGGGGAAGGGGGGGGGGGAGGGGGGGGGGGGGGGGAGGGGGGGGGGGAAGGGGGTGAGAGGGTGGGGGGGGGGGGGCGAGGCAGGGAGGGAGGGGGGGGAGGTGAGGGGGGGGGGGAGGGCGGTTAGGCGGGGGGGGGGGGGGGGGGGGCGGGGCGGCTGGAGGCGGGGGGGGGGGGGGAGGTGGGGAGGGGGGGGGGGGGGGGGGGGGGGGGGAGGGGGGGTGGGGGAGGGGGGTGTGAGGGGTGGGGGGGGGACTTTGTGGGGGGTTGGGGGATTTTTTGGAATTGGGGGGGGAGGGAATGGGGGGGAAGGGGGGGGGGCCCGCGGGGGGGAGCCGGGGGAGGGAGCGGCGGGAGAAGCGGGGGTGGAGAAAGGGGGGGGGGGGGGGGGACGTGCGCCGGGGGGGCGGGGCGGGGGCGGGGCGGGGGGGGGTGCGGGGGCGGGGAATCGAGAGAGCAGAGAGGAAAGAGCGAGGGAGATATATCGCTGAGCGGACGAAGAGAGTGGGGAGAGCCAGAATTGAACGGCGACACGACAAGTAGAGAGAAGGGGGGGGAGGGGGGCGGTGGGGGAGGGGGGGGGGGGTTCAGCTCTTCGCAACCTCCCCTTCATTGTCCCTGTTATACTCTTTGCCGCCTATTTAGACTTGATTCACCCCCCCCCCCAATGCAGTGCCCGCTTGGTAGGGGGGGGGGGGTGGGGAAAGGGGGTGGAGGGGGGGGTGGGATATTTGGGTGGGGGTAGGGGGGTGTGGGGGGGGTCGGGGGGGGGGGGATGTAAGGGGGGGGGGTGGGGGTGGGAGGGGAAACGGGGGGGGGGGGGGGAGTGGGAGGGGGGGGGGGGGGCTTTTGTTTTTTAATTTCTTTTTTTGTTGTTTTTTATTTTTTTTTGTTTTTTTATTTTTGTTTTTTTTTTTTTTTTTTTTTTGTTTTTAAAGCATAATAGCACATTATTTTTTTGAAGGGAGGCTCCAAAGTTTTCCAAAATGGGAGATTTTTTTACAAGGTTGCATGGTAAGCCAGTTAAAAACTATACCTGTGGAATGGTTAAGCTCTACATTGTCTATTTGTCGCAAACGGAGGAATTTGTAATTAGAATAATTAATATCGAGAGATCTCCGATAATTAATTCAACGGCTGCAACGGCCCCTTCCAATAGGAAATTGCCGGGAAAATAGCGCCATGTACATGTTTACGCTTCATCAATTAGTTATTGTTGGTTCAGGCAAGTTCAGTTAGAGGTCATTTTTCTTTGAGGTGGCATAGTTCATCATGGAAAGGACATAAATTAGCATTTCCAGCTATGCTGTTAAGTACAATCTGGAGATCACAATTCTAATTACAAATCGCTTATTTTATGATAAAAATGTGTTTTTGAGCATTCTCGTCGCAGGTAGGTTTTATAGACCACTTACCAAAATAACTATAAAAAATATCAAAACTTTTAAAATTGGGGGTGTCCTTCAAAAAAAGTGCCGTTATTGCTTTAAGGGTTTGCACTCTGGGCCCACATTAAGGTTCTCTATTGGGGTTTAGACCTCATTTAAGAAAACTAAAAATGCTTCTAACCTTGTGTTCTTGGGTGGACCCTCTTCATGAAAATTAATTAAACTTGGGTAAAGTAATCGATTTGAGAATGAGCAGATTTACAAAAAATATTTTCCTCACATAATAATGATTATTAAAGGTAGGATGACTCGATATGGTTGATTTTCCATACGAGTTTTTCGCCCTCACATGGAAGCATATTACCTAAACCATCTCATTATGAATTGGAGTAAATCGGTCCAGCCACTGTTTATGGTTCTTTTTGGTTTGTTCTTAAAAATAAAGAATAACATTCCAGAGTACAAACACAAGCTTAAATTTAGGGCTATTTATTAAGGAAAACATCGTGCTGACCTTTTAGTGCAATCGACCGAAGCTACCTACGTCTCCTCTATCCGTACCGGCTCAGTACATGCAATGTAAAATGTAACTTGTTCTGGTATACCTCATAAAAACGGGGTACATATAAAAGTCTATGGAGATCAAACCATCATGTCACCATATGAAAAGTTTTGGACACCGTCGATTAGTTGGGAGAGGAGGCAAAAATATGGGCCCGACCCGATTCACCTGTTCTGCACGAAATAAGAAAATCTGGTCGTTCATGTTTACATGGAACAGTATTTCAAGACTTCTTAAGTTCATTTGTATCCAAACCATGGGCGCTCAAAAGTCATCAACTCACTGTTAAATTGAACTACCATTGAAGCAAAGACTGATAGTCGGAAAACGTGATGAGCGTTCATGCCGTATATAAATGCGCTACGTTGACTTGAATGCATTTCATGAATCACAGAATGATTTTTCTCTGCTATCAGACCAGCTATCAGACTACATGTTTCATAGATTTAGCGTGGATATTTTTAAATTTATCCATGCACATCCCTCATTCAATGGCAAATACTTCGGAAAAGTACTAGAGGGACACGAGGGGTTGAATCCACTATAATCATGACCCAGATACCAAAACTTTTTTAAGTCAAGAAAATAAAGTTTTAATGCTGATTTGTCAAATATATATATGGGGTCAAGGCATATTTTTGATGCATAAAATATTCTAGAACAATAGCAAGGAACTCTTAACTGCCGTAAATACATGTCGATTAAAATTAGATTTTCTGGGTCTGGGTAATTCTGGAAGATCCCTTGCTCTGCTGTCAGTGCTCTCTTAAATGAACACCGAGTGAAAAATTTAACTCCCCAAAAGAGTGAAAAACTCTTGTTTTTTTCAAACCACTCCAAAAATGAGGGGTTTGACTTAGTAGTCTCATATTACCTGCCAATGTTTTAATGAGGCCGCTAGTAAGCGGGACATTATATACACTCAATTCCAGTTCGATCAATCATCGCTCTAATGCAGCTATAGTTGATACTAGCTTTATTTCTGGATGCCTTAAAGGCATTCTCAAGATGAGAAAGGAAATAATGAAAATATTTAAAAAGAAAGGTGCCGCATAGCAATTTGAGAAAACATTCTTGATGTTCATAAACTTACGTTAGAAATTTACCCAAATAGACTTGAGCGCAGCTCCGCTAATCTACAAGGAAGTTTGTTGGCGGAACGTGATTACGTGTCATGATATTGAGAGGTTCCCGGTGGACGGAAAAACAAATGTGTAGGTTGAAAAGGCCTTGGGAAGGGTCTCTGATCCCCTGTAGCTCCTTGATTTTACTGTTCATGCATTTATTTGTACTTGCAAAAGCCTGTATTTGCTAACTCTTTTGCTGATTTGCATTTTGGGATATGAATGTCAGGGTTGAAGCTGAAGCAGGCCTAACCTGGCAGGTTTAGTAAAAAACAGCCACCTACTAACAATTTCCTTTTAATCGTGGGTTTGGGCCACTGTTTTGTATTTAAAGACAGCAATCTTACCCTTGTTTCACAATTATTTTAAAGGTACTATCAGTGATTCACCCTGAAAGAGTCAAAACTTTTAAATTTGCCATAGAATAACGTGAATTTCGTACAATTCCATAGGTTATTGATTCAACTGAAAAATTGACAGAAAAGGAAGGAAACAGCGTGTTTAAGATATGAATCTCCATTCAGGTATTTGTGTGTAGGTAGGTTGTCCGTACGGAGAGTAATTACTAAAAATATCCGATTTTGTCCTGGTTAGGTTGCTTTGTCTTATCACTTCTAGGGTATGTTGGGGATACCTACTTGTTTTAATACATGTTGCAAAAGTGACTTTTTATGATTGGCAATTTTTCTGATTAGCATATCATGAGCGTGCATTATTTGCAGTTTGGCTCCAATGTTTGTAAGTAATGACAACAATCTTCACTTACTATGAATTAATGTGATTATTTCTTTTTTTTAGTTTATACGGACATCGAAACAAACCGCTTATAAACTTCTTGCTACAGCAGGCAATAACAATAATAAAGGCCAGATGTAAAGCTTTGTAAGGGGGGATGATAAAATTTACCAACTGGGGGACATGGAGGATTTGAAGGGGAATACAAATTTTGTAAACGAGAGGGGGGAACAAATTGTTTTCATCATGAAGGGGGTGGAACATAAACTTTTAAATGGAGTGATATCATAAAATCACTGGGAGGCTGCCAAAATATTTGACAGAAGCAAGGGGTGATGCCAAAAATTTTATGCCAAAAAGGGTGAATTTCTAAATTCCTGCATGATAAAAAATGAAACACCTCCCTAATTTGGTAAACATTTATGTTGATTAAAGATAAACGTCAACTTTTCAGTCAAACATGCAGTGATATTTTACTTATGTGTAGAGGGACAGTATATCATAAGGGCAGATACATATAACAGCCATTTTTTGTAAGAGCGCCCCCAATCTCCAAAAATTGGTGAGAATTTTGCAGTTGCATTGGTAATGGCTAGATAAAAATATTGACTGCTATGAGGGGCATGGTTAAAATTATAGCCCAAGGTGATCTAACAAAACTATGCCCGAAGCAAAGCTGAAGGGGCATTAGTATGTTTTTGAGTCACCAAGGGCCGTAATTTTTACCTGCCCCCAATAAAAGCAGTCAATATTTGTTTGATATACCGAATCAAAAAGATTGGTCAAACTACGTTTTTTACAGGTTGTGAAGGAATAAAATGCGTTCTTTTTTGTTGAAAATACGAACGGCTTAGATGAGATTGTGCTATGTCACCGAACGTGTAGAAAACAACTAACGCACAGGAAATCTGATATTACGCATGCGTGGATCAGAGCACACTGTAACACGCTGTCTCGAGAAAAGTTACTATACCGGTCAAAAAAAAGTACTATACTGGGGGCAAAAAGGGTACTATACCGGGCAAAAAAGGGACCATTACCGGTGGGGCAAAAAAAGTACATACACGTTTTATGAGAAAAATGGTGAATATACCATGTCATGTGAATTTCATTTAACCAATCAGATGACAAGGATCTATCTATAAGGAATATTAGAAACTATACCTTGTCTATGTATCACAAAATACACATTTTTAACCATTACCATTAGCAGTATTGTTGTACTTAGACAACTACCAACACAACTGTGCAAAAAGCTGTCAAATTCTTTGAAATTGAGGGTGCTCTTCAAAACTATGTGTTTTATTGATTCAAGTCTAAAGGAAACAGTGCTCAGGCCTAAAAAAAATTGAGCTTTCTTCTGATACCCAAATCTCAATGTTAATGAGGGAAGAGACAAAACTACCAACCACACACAAATATTCATGCAGACAACAAAAAAAGTAGTGTGTGTCACGATAGTCTAAAAATTAAAAATGGTAACATTTAATAGCCCTACCCTGGTCATCGGAAAATAGTGCAATGGCCCATGCCATCATATCAATAAGTTATTTACACAAAACAAGGCAAGAACATCTGAAAATGCTTAAGGTCAATTGGGGGGGGGGATCCCACCAAGGCACAGAGCCCTGGGAGCTGAAAAATACTTTTTGCCACACAGGTCACTGGGCCCCTGTAGCTATAGAGGATTTGTGGGCGCCCAGGCCAGTGCCATAGCACTAGAACAGATGTTGCCTGTGATGTTAACTTTTGTGTTGTGGTTGTTAGTGCGTGAAAAAATTTGTCTTCCTCCCACCCCCCTTCCCAAACACTGAAAAAAAAAATTGGAAAAAAGTTACAAAATCGTGTCGCAACCGAATAGGGTTCTGGCGCCCCCCCATTTAAAATGCTGGATATGCCCCTGAAAGATATGACACATCTAGTGCAATCGGGCCAGGCATAAAGTTGATATGTTGGTACCCCTACACAAAAACCAATGAAACAAGGGACACGCTTTACTAAAAGTGGGTCACGGTTCAGTTATCTCTGTTTTTATCCTTCCCATTATTTCTGACTTAAAATGGCTGCAAACAGGACAGGTTTGTAGCACAATCTGATACACCTTGGCAAGTAAAAAAGTTGACAGATGTGACTGAACTATCGGAAATAAATGTGGACACTTGACAAAGACGAAAAGAATACAATGGACCTGGACAAGCCTCAGGTTATGGAAACTGGCTGGCTTGGGTCGTTGCTCACTGGGTGTTTTGTTCAATAGCATGCTGAATGGGGGGGATGGGCCTGTCATCGTACATGGCGGTTTCTTGTAGTTTGAAGTCAGTTTCCAGGAATCTATTGCGCAACTCTGTGGATCACTGCTATAGTGACGGGGAGTGCAGCACTAGTCGGTAAGCAATGATGGTAAATATCATGATACGTGGACATTATTATAATTTTTTTTGGCTTTTTGTTCATAACATCAATAGGAACATTTCCTGGGCATTACATTTCACTGGGTAATAAGAAAAAATATAAACTTTTCCGATACCAAAATCTTAATTTTACTGACATTAACCTTTAAGCCACATCATTGAATTCACTCAAAAAATTCAATATTTGAAAAAAGTAAAAAACTGCAACTTTTAAAAAAAAAAAAAAAAAATCCTTAGTTTTTTTTTTTTTTGCAACTGAAAAAATTAACACAAAGTAAGAAAACAGCCCGTATTCAAAGATGTGAACTCCATTCAGTGAGATGTTGTAGAAGTATCGTATGGACAGTAATGACTAAAATGTTGGATTCTGTGCTTATTAGAATGCACTTGTAGGGTATGTTACTATACTTGTTACAGACTACAAAAATCTTATTTGATGATTTTTTTTCAATTTTCTGATTTAGCAATGCTGATAGGCCTTTAAAGCATAATAACACGTTTTTTGGAAGAGCGCTCCCAATTTTCAAAAATGTGTGAGATTTTTACACGGTTTCATTGGTAAGGGCAGTAAACTATACCTGTGAAAGGTTAAGCTCAAAATGTCATGTGTTCCAGACGGAGGAATTTGTATTAGAATAATTATATCGAGATCTCGATATAATTCAACGGCTGGAAACGGCCTTCCATATGAAATTGGCCGGGACATAGCGCCATGTACATGTTTACGCTCAAAAAATCCATTAGTTATTTTATTGGTTCAGGTCAAGTCAAGTTTTAGAGGTCTTTTTCTTTGAGGTGGCACTTTTTTCATCATGGACGGGCATAAACTTAGGCATTTCCAGCTCTGGCTGTTAGTACAATCGGGATCACAATTCTTAATTACAAAATCGCTTCATTTTATGATAATATGTGTTTTTGAGCATTCTCGCTCGCAGTATGGTTTTCTAGACAATTACAACATAACTATACAAAAATATCAAACTTTTTAATTGGGGTGCTCGTCAAAAAATGTGCCGTTATTGCTTTAAGGGTGCACTCTTGGGCCCACCATTAAGGGTTACTCTATTGGGGTTTAGATCATCTATTTTTAAGAAAACTAAAAATGCTTCTAACCTTGTGTTCTTGTGTGGACCTCTTCATGAAAACATTAATTAAACTTGGGTAAATTAATCTATTTGAGAATGAGAAGATTTACAAAAATATTTTCCTCACATAATAATGATTATTAAAGGTAGGTGACTCGATCATGGTCTGATTTTCCATACAGAGTTTTTCGCCCTCACATGGAAGCATATTACCTAAACCATCTCATTATGAATTTGGAGATAAATCGGTCCAGCCACTGTTTATGGTTCTTTGGTTTGTTCTTAAAATAATACAAGAATACATTCCATATTACAAACACAAGCCCTTAAATTTAGGGCTATTTATGTAATGAAACATTGGTGCTGACCTTTTATTGCATGACCTAATCTTACCTACTTTCTCCTCTATCCAGTACAGGCTAGTACATGCAATTGTAAAATGTAACTTGTCTGGTATCCCCTCATAAAAACAGGTACATATAAAAAGTACTATAGTAGATTCAACCCATCGTGTCACCGGATTAAAAGTTTTGGACAGCGTCGATTAGTGGGAGAGGAGGCAAAATATGTGCCCCGATTCACCTGTTTCATGAACGAACTAAGATAATCTGGTCTTTCATGTTTACATGGACAGTATTCAAAGACTTAAGTTCATTTGTATCCAAAGCACGGGCGCTCAAAAGTCAGTAACATTCAACTCACCTGTTACATTGAATACCATTGAAGCAAATACGATTAGTCGGAATGTTTTGAGAGTTCATGCAGCTATAAATGCGCTTACGTTGACTTGAATGCTTTCATTAATCACAGAATTGATTTTTCTCTGCTATCAGACCGGCTATCAGACTACATGTTTCAATAGATTTAGCGTGGATTTTAATATTTATCCACTGCACATCCCCCTCATTCAATGCCAATACCTTCGGAAAAGTACTAGAGGTGACACGATGGGTTGAATCTACTATAATCACTGACCCAAAATACAAAAACTTTATTTTCAATGTCAAGCAAATAAAGTTTTAATGCTAGATTTGTCAAATATATATATGGGGTCAAGGCATATTTTCTGATGCATAAAATATCTAGAACAAAGCAGGAACTCTTAACTGCCGTAAATACATGTCGATTAAAATTAGATTTTCTGGGTCTGGGTAATTACTGAAGATCCCTTGCATCTGCTGTCAGTGCTCTCTAAATGTAAACGAGTGAAAATTTCACTCCCCAAAAGAGTGAAACTCTTGTCAACCACTCCAAAATGAGTGGTTTGTACTTAAAACGAGTGGATTTCCACTCGTTTGAGGAGTTAAATGAAGGACAACACTTTTGAGGAGTGAAACGAAGGACAAAGTGGAAATCCACTCTTTTTGGAGTGATTTTCACTCTTTTTGACTGGACATTCGCTCTTTTCACTCATTTTGGAGTGGTTTACAAGAGTTTCACTCTTTTGGGGAGTGAAATTTTCACTCGTTTACATTTAGAGAGTGGAGAAAGATTGTATTGGTAAGCCAGGACAGAATGAATCCTGCCAGTGGTGGTGGTGGTGGTGGGGGGGGGGGGGGTTGTCGCTCCTAAAAATTAAGTCATAGTCAAGACCCCCTTAGCAGATCAAATTTTAGTTACACAGACCTATAGTTTTCAGCAAATCCCTGTTCTGGAGGCACCTTTTAAAACTTTTAGTAATTTTTAATATCGAGATAAGTCAAATTCAGCCTAAATTCAATTCCACATGAATGTACCCCAATTTGAGTCCCCAAATCAGTTCCAGAGTTCTTTTAAAATGCCCATTCATGCTTCACTGCACTGCACAGTGCAGTTTGAACTCTGTTGCTGCATTGAATCAGAGATGATATTCATCCACTTTTACTGCAGTGCAGTACAGTGCAATGAAGTATAAATGGACCTTTACTCTTGAAATCCTGAGCAGCACATACATATACCAAAAAACAATAGCTGTAGTCTTGCGGTAGGCCCATATGACCTTGCAAAAGAGTCTGCACAAAACGTCATAGATTCTGCTAGAATCATGCATCATAGGTCCACTCTTCTAAAAAATATATAATATAATTACGGCTGCTTGAAACTCTGAAATAAAGACTGATATACATTAGCGCTCGTTTCTCTGGTATCCACTTAAACACAGTCCTCTGTGGCCCAGTGGTAATTCTCACGCCTAGATAGCGAGAGGTCCGGGTTCGAGACCGTGTATTTTTATTTAATTCTGTGCTCGGCAGTTTCTCTGAGCTTCTATATAATATTTATCAAGTTACTTTCTCGGGTTGTATCATTTTCTTGATCCTCGCATGCATTGAATTGAGTTTCGCATCGTCATAGATTCTGCTAGAATCATGCATCATAGGCCCACCCTTCTAAAAAATATATCACAAAATGTTTTGACAGTTTTTGCCATTGACCTGCTGATTCCTGATCTTGGTAGTAGTTTATTAACAGGACAGCTGTTACCAGTGCAGAGTGAAATCTTCCAGTGGGGAGAAGGCACTCCATAAAATTAAGGGATGTGTCATGGTCAAGACCCCCTTAGATCCACAGTTTTCAGCAAATCTCAGTTCTTTAGGCACCTTTTAAAACTTTTAGTAATTTGCAAGTTCCAACAAAGACCAAATTTAGCTAAATAAAAAAACAACTTAATTTCCACATAAATCAAATTCATCCTAATTTCCATTCCATATGACTGTACCCCAATTTGAGTCCCCAAATTATCAGTTCCAGAGCTCTTAGGGTCCATTCATACTTCACTGTACTGCAGTGCAGTGCAGTGAGAATGGATGAAAACTATCTATGATTCAACACAGCAACAGCACAATGCAACCTTTAGATCATGAGTCAATCCAATTCAAACTATCTACTGTGTGAGAAGGCAACGCGACCTTTCGTGCATGCACACCGCTTGCGTCACGCCAAGTTCCCCATACATAGTGTACTGTTATGTTTGATTGATCGGTTTTACGCTAATTGAAGACAATTTAACGATTCTTTCGAATTGGCAAAGTTACATATGTATATTAAAAATTTAATTGTAGGCAAATATTTTTCTGTCATTGTTAAATTCCAAATAGCTTGTTGTAAATTAAAAACACGAAATTAAAGATACTGCGAAATAGACACTCTAACGATATACCTCATTTTACCCAGACTCGTGCCACGAAGTGAAAACAGTCTAGTTGGTTGAAGTGTTTCTAGTATGATTTGTAATCTAAAAGCATCATTTAGAGCATTTTAGATGTCACAAAATAGAAAGATTATCAACATAATGCAATACATATGTCCAAATATCCTCAAAAGTCGATTTAACTGTTAAAATGACAAAATATGAGCGGGTTACACACACAGTGAAATTAGGATTGAATTCCGATTTCTCTGATAAACTCTGTGTGGGACCATCGCGTTCATTTGACTTTTGGTTGACCCTGAAGTGAACGCTCTGTCTTACACACAGAAATTTCCACTTCAAAACTGACAAAACCTGGTTAAAATTTTCAGCTCTAAATAGGCTTGCGGGCTCTATCTTATTATTAAATGAAAATTTAAAAGGTTAACCAGTAAGTATACACTTTTAATTTGCATTAGGACCTGCGACAAAAAATCTGCGATGATCCGTTAGCGGCATAACACGGTTTTGCTGTTGGAAGTCGAAATCAAGTCTTGTAGAATTGAAATTCAATGCGAAATTGCACGCTTTTTCCGACTGATGTTTTTTGTTAAATTTTAAGTGTAAATGGAGGCTTGCGGGTGTTATTTTCACCTCAAATATTCAGAAAAAAATATATATTTATTGTAGATATGCTAGAAGAACGTAGGACTTGCGACAAAAATTCTAGCACTTTTGGTTTTGTAGATATGCAGCGCCGTACTGATGCGTCCTATGTCTTATGTATTTGGGGTCAGTACATGTGGAGCTACGTGGAATACGAAAAGTAGACAGAAAGTTTGTATTGCGTCATATCCACTGATGGACCACATGCATGTGCCCTCTTATCCATTTCACTGCACTTGCAGTGCAATGAAGTATGAATGGACCTTTACTTTTGAAATCCTGATCAGTATACATACATAAATAGTCAAC
>JAMKCH010032830.1:0-15243 GCA_023653785.1 Ophioderma brevispina
CATTCTCATGACAAATCGCTTATTTTATGATAAATCACATTTTAAAAACCTCCAATAAAAAGTTTTATAACAAAAAAACAAAAAAACCGAAAATTTCAAAATTATCAAAATTTTGAAATGGGGCGCTCTTCAAAAATGTGCCATTATTGCTCGATACACCCAAAACCCATTCTTTCTGGTGCTACCACTGTTCCGAGTAGAACCGTTTTAAATGATTGAGGTTTGACTTTATTGGGTGCTTTGCTCCCCCCCCCCCCCCCCAAAAAAAATAGTCGCAAGTAAGTTAAATTCGAATCCCCCTTCTTCAATCCGACAGTATCCGCTCTGTGAAATGCTGCCAAGCAGCCACCCGTGCCACCAAGATGTGTTGAAACCAAAATGGCAAAATAAATTGATATAGGGGCCATGCCTAGCCCTAGGCCACTCGGTGAATATGCTCCATTGATAACAGAATTTATTCATCCTGTAATTTTCCTAAAACATGACTACTTAAAATAGATTATGATTACAATGCAAATGAACAACGTAACTACTACACATCAATGTTTTAATGCTGAATGCATGTCTCAACATTGCATCGATGTACATTACAATGCTTGGTAAATATGGCAATGGGCCATCCTTTAACAATCGCCAAGGGTCTCATATTTCACTATAATGTGGCCAACGTCGGGACAAATTGACAAAAACAACGGCACCTTCGGGCACTGAAAAGTTTTTGGTGGTCATTTTTAGAAACGGCATTTTTCTTCCCAATTCAAGTTATATTTCCGTCCCAAATATCCATACTTTAAGAAATACGGCGTTACAAATCTTCTAGTGTTTAAAGCTGAAAAGTACGAGTACAAACAAGAATCAATGTAACTCATCTTGGGAACATGCTATCCCCTATTTTAACAAATTAATCCTCAATGATTCAAAGGCACCCCAAATGACCTTGTTTACCTTGAAATGATGAATTGACGGTTGACGATGGTTTCCATGTCTAAAATAATCAATAATCATATTTAATTGTAAACATTTTGCCAAGTTTCATGCTTTTATAAGAAATGCCTCAATGATTACATTATCGCTATCATCTCGGCCTTAACTATGTACTCGATTCTATGTTGATGCACTGCATTCAGCATCATATTGATCTCGTGTTGTATGTACCATCAATAGTTTTTTAACGGACCTGTTTTAGCGACGCGGCGATGATCATCGGCAAAGGGATTGGCAGAGCTTTCCTCCTTCTCTCCTACTCCATGACTGGAGAGAGTCAATGCGAGGTAAAAGTCCTTACCCAAGTGCACAACCCATTGGCGACAGCGGGCTGAATCCCAAAAAAAAAACCAGATTTCGAGCGCTGATGGGCCATTCTTCGAAAAATGGGAATTTTGGATTTTCAACCCAATGCTGTTTTGCCAAATTAACGACAGATGACTAAGAATATTACTTTACTTTTATGTATATGAATTACCTTTAGACCAATCCTAACCCAAAAAAGCGTTTTTCCTCCACTTCGCCAGATTGATTATTTTGACATGATGGGCAAATAAGCTCGTCACTTTTGTGACCCTTGTCAGACAAAAAGGGGTTTTTAGAATTCCAAACTTCAACATCAAAATTCTGTGATGATTTAAGTACTCACCATTCTTATATTTTAGTTTCAGAAAGCGTGGTACTTTGTCAGTACAACAATGTTGGTAATTATTAAAAGTAACAAGCAAACTTACTTGGTAATTAACAAATTTTAACTAAGTTCGGGTCACGTGTGTGACATGGTGGTACGTGTGTGACATTCCATTGATTATAAAACAAAATTGGTGACCATTGGTAATGTGCACCAAAAGGGGAGTGTGATAAAATCTGGTATTCCATATTCTCAATATTTCAAGAACTTTCAGCCACAATGTCATTAGTAATAACTTGCAAAGAGCAAGCTACCTCATGTATGCAGAGTTCCCTGTGTGGAAATAGGGAAGTTGCAAATTGGAATTCAACCCCAAACTTCTCAAAGCCACACTGGAAATAAGTTTTAGTCTTTATTTCAAATTAATTGTTGGTTCTTGTTTAAAACCTGATCAATTCCTCTTTTAAATGATAAAAAAGATTAATACTGCTACTCTTCTTCAAATGACCAGAAATTTATGTCTTCAAATACTACAAATGGTGAGTGCCTGTTTACGTGTGTGACAGTAATAGCACATTCCAATTAACTTTTGAAAGGAGAAAGATCTAAACCATTTATTTTGTATAAGAAGGTACATATACTGGCTTTTGACATGAATATAAACATTACTGAGACAGTGGTTTTCTTAGTACATAAATAACTTTTTTGTATTGTTTGGTCCCGGTGACATACCATGATTAAAATTCTCTGTTTAATATTTACTAGTCTATTTCCTATAAATGAAAATTGATAGTCCATGAAATACTTAAGGCCGTGTTTCAAACAAAAATGAAAAAACTATTTCATATAAACTACAGAAGCAAAATGGTGTTGTAATTAATTCACTTGAGATCCCAAAATATTTAAGACGTTCATTTATGCAAATGCGGGTGTTTGAGTTGAAATCTTGCTTTACAAAGTCCTGCAGGAAACTTGGAAGGATTATTAACATGGTAATGTAAAGAAACTTACAATACCATTAACTTCATCTTTTATCAAAAAGGTTTACTTTTTTGAAGAATGGCCCTGAAGCGTTTTTTAAATGATGAGAGCGAGGGACTATTTTTTAAAGTGACATCTAAGCCGTTCCAAAATAGTGCGCCTTGGGTTTTAATGGTATTCTTTGCTAGTTTTGTGTTGGTAGGGTTAATATGAAGGTCCGAAGCATTGCGAGTGTTGTATGAATGGATCTGATAATTTCTTTTGAAGAAACAGGGTTCAAGTAGGCCTGAAGGAAGTAAATTGTGATGGAATTTGTACATGAAAGTACCAAGGTGGAAAAGATAAATATCAGAAAGTTTTAATGGGTCTGTGTGTGCCAGCCATAAGGAATTAGTACAAGTGCCTTTTTTGTAAAAGGAATATATAGAGTTGAGATGTGTATTATTTTTGGCGGCCCAGACAATTGTACAATTATTTAGATAAGGGAGAATAAAAGTATTGTACGAAGAGAATTTAGGGGAAGATAAGAACGAACTTTGCGGATGATGCCATTATATTTAGAAATAATTTTTGAGATGTGGGCAGTGTGGGAGTGCCAAGAAAAGTTGTTATCAATAAGTACGCCAAGAAGCTTAATGGTTTTTACCTCACTGATGTTGTTATTGTCGATTTGTAGTTTTATATTAGTATCTGGTCTTGTACTATGTTTGTTTTTGAAGATCATGAAATTTGTTTTAGCTATATTTAAAGGCAGCTTATTATGTTTGAACCAATTGGAAATAATGGAAAGTTCATTATTAAACGTGGTTTCGAGTGTATCGAGGTCTTCGTGTGAAAAAAGAATGTTAGTGTCATCCGCAAATAATATATAGTGAGGAAGGCTGGAACAAAGAGGAAGATCATTGATGTACAATAAGAAGAGAAGTGGACCTAATATGGAGCCTTGCGGTACACCACAAATGATGTCAGAGAGCGAGGAGGATTTACCATTATATGTAACAAATTGTTTCCTATCAGATAAGTAATGGGATATCCAATGATTTGCAAGACCCCTTATGCCATAAAGGCTTAACTTATTTATAAGGATGGAGTGGTTTAATGTATCGAGAAAGAAAGATACCAATCGAATAAAGTTTGTTATCCAAGTCCTCTGATACTTTGGTGTAGAAGTCATTTATGGCCATATCGGTGGTCCTCTTGGGGCGAAATACAAACTGGTTGGAACAAAGAATGTTATGCTTGGAGATAAAATTAAAAATTCTGTTATACATAATCCTTTCCAAGACCTTTGAAAGAGTTGGCAGTATAGAAATAGGCCTATAGTTGTTAAATAGATGGGAGTCGCCGGCTTTGATTACAGGAATTACCTTAGCGATTTTGAGCTTTGAAGGAACAACACCAGTTGATAAAGAACGATTGAAAATATGTACAAGAATTGAATTTATTTCAGGTAGCACAGCCTTAAAGATATTAGAGCTGATGCCATCATGACCGGTGATTGTGCTTGTTTTTAATTTCATTACAAGTTTATCAATCTCGTCTGATGAAGTTGGGTAAAGAAAACACTACTTGTTATGTTGATAGGCTTAACAGGGGGTGAAAAATTAGGATCAGGTGGTGGTATTTTATCGGCAAGAGAAGATCCAATATTCGTGAAGAATTCATTGAAGTGGGAGGCAATAGCAGCAGGGTCAGTTACCTTCTTACCATCTTTGTCAAGGAAAAAATCGGGAAGTTTTTGCTGTTTATTCCTTCCAAGAAGGTTGTTAAGAGTTCCCCACATTTTGTTTTCATATTATGTTTATGAGATTCAATTTCAGAGGAAATGTGTGACTTTTTTGAGGACCGGAGTAATTGGTTAAGGGTAATTTCTATATTTAGTGTTAGTGATCCGATTAGCCTCATTTGGTTGTTTACAAAGTTTTCTATATAATTTATCTTTAGTTTGTATTGATTTAATTAGCTCTTTCGTGATCCAAGGCTTAATTGGGGTATTACGCTTGGATAATCTAGTCTTAACAATTGGGCAATGGATATTGAGGAGATTGGTGAATTTATCAATAAATTTGTTGTAAGCAGATTCGGGATCGTCATCATGCTGTGCGAAATCCCAGTTAACTATGGAGAGGGCATTCTTGAGACCCTTCATGTTATCAAGTTTTAATTGCCTGCGTTCGATAAATTGATGAGATTTGGTTTGATTGTAGGTGATATTGGAGGTGGGGCAGTGATCGGATAAGTCGGTAATGATGACACCAGATTTGATCACCTGTAAGATATCATTTGAGAAAATGTTGTCAAGTAATGCATTTTTCTATAGTAGGCCTATCAATACAAGGGAAGAAATTGTTTGAATAAATCAAGTTGATGAAGTTGTTGACTTTGGGCCTACTATCACATTTCAAGAGATCAAGATTAAAGTCGCCCATAATGTAGCATTGCTTCTTCTCATTTGATACCGTGATCAATGTTTTTTTTTTCACGTTGAGACACAAAAACAACATAATCTGGCTTATAAATATTACCTATGATGGTTTTGTATGGATGGGTTATTTCAATAAATATCGAGTCACAGTCAGTACAGTCTAATTTGAGGTCAGTTCTGAGAATATAATTAATATTTGTATTAATAAATAATGAGGCTCCTCCACCTTTTCTCACTGTTAAACTCTTCATACATTGTATTATTATTTCTGTTTCTAACACTAAATGTTTGTAATAATTTTTTTACTGTTCATTATATTTTTTCCTTTTTATAATAATTTGTATATGTTATATTTATTTATAACATTCGGTATTTGCCAGGCAGAACCCAATATTGCTATATGCATTAAATTCAAGGGTCGCCTCCAGAGCAGCGGAGAAAGATTTATGGGAAGAAGTCCGATTTTATATGTTGAGGAACCAAATAAAATCAATCAAAATCAATCAATCAATCAATCAATCACCTTTAAAACCCCGGGGAGGGGGTGGTTACTCAGTGGAAAAGGGTAGGTACATATGTGCCGCCCATTTGGGTCACATTTTCAATCCTTACTATAACAATGGGTCATTTTTCCTACCATGCTACTATATTGATGGATCATTTTTTGAGGTCATTGCTACTATATAAATGGGTCAATTTTTCTGATTTTTGGTAAAATCACAATGAAAATGGTTGATTTTTTTTCTGATTTTCGGAAAAAGTTACTATGAAAATGGGCCGATTTTGGTAAGATTACTATGAAAATGGTGTGAAATTTCAAAGCCAACTATAGAAATGGGTCGAAATTTCGGAACCAACTATATAAATGGGTCATATTTTTGTACAATTTGGTCACTATAAACATGGGTCGATTTTTTTACCCGGCGGACGCACACCTGTACCCAATTTTGGGTCGAGTACCACCCCCGGGTTTAAAACCCACTTCGTGTGTTTTATAACGCTTTCGTCGTATTAGAATATATTGGCTGCAAACTTTTTGCAAAATTTGCCTTTATTGTGCGGAAGAAATAATATTATTAACGGTTTTAGTACTTATTTATTCAACTATAATGTCAGCCTGACATTGATTGTCGCTTGTCTTTTGTTGCTGTTTATATTATTGCAGTTCTATTCGTTATTTTGTTACAAGAGTGCAAAACATTCACGCCTTACGGTTTTTTTGCTATTTGTTATCGTTACGGTTTTATTTATTTATTCATTAAATATTTTTTATTCATTTAAATACAATTGCTTAAGAATTTCGTAACATCTTAGAAAGTAGCTGGTTTTTTTTTTATCAGAATGACCAAAATGATTGTGTGACATTTAATGCAGTGCTTAATGTTGGTACGCCGCTTAAAACATGTTAATATTTTGCCAAAGTTGCACGGGATACCAACAAGGTACATCTACAAAAATGACGTCGCATAAATACGGTGCAATATATATATTAACAGTTTTCTAAAGAATAAATTATTACCGGTTAATATCTATATTTGTACGATTTTCAGTTTTTATACGAGATTATGAATACTGGGCAGTTACTTACGATAAATGGACTAATGTTTGTGTGTAGGTTTTTATGTCATGAATGTTTTGCTTTTTTTTGCTATTTGTTATCGTAATACATGTACGGTCGTTTTAACATGATGGTAAATAAATAAATACAAGTTGAGATTGAGGTTGAAAAAGTATTTCAACGAACAAACAGGCAGTTTGCATTAAGCGCTTTTTAATAAGGCGAACGAGACAAAGTTAAGTACAGTCTCGCACTGTGCACTTCTTAATGTATTGCTACCGAATATGCTTCTTTTCTGTGATTGGATATTTATATTGCATGTATTAATACCTGTACTTTAATGTTTTTTTCGGTGTATTTTTAACGTCTTGTTTACATGTCGGCTTGAGCCACCTGGGCATCATGGAAGATTGATTATGCCCAGGTTAGAGAAGAATATATATAAATACATACATATAAATAAATGAGTACGTACCGGTAATTAGATAAGTTTTATCCTGTATAGGCTGAGTGGCACAACACGTTCCCTAAACCTCAATTCACATAGGCATTATGTTATGAATGTCTTACAATGGGCGAGTGGTGTATCTTTTCAGGTATTCTGTTCACTTTACCTTACCCCATGTTCAATGTTAGTCCTAGTGAAATTACGGAATGTAATGCCTTAGAGTTCCGTGTTCCAATTATCGTGCTAAGTGGATGAGATGTGACGTTCAATCAGACTTGTCTTGTTATCACTTAAATTCAAATTGACTTATTTAAGGAATTTATTTTTTAGTTTGAAAAAAATAATCAGGAAGAGATAACATTCGTTGTACATCTTGTAAATTTTCACTTCAGCCTTTAAATCATGATTTCATTGAAAAAATATCTATTCAACTACTTTATAATATGAGTGTCCTTCATGCTTTGTTAATTCACGTCAAAGGTAAAGTATTGAACAATTATGACACCATGTATTTTTTTAGTTTGAAAAAAATAATCAGGAAGAGATAACATTCGTTGTACATCTTGTAAATTTTCACTTCAGCCTTTAAATCATGATTTCATTGAAAAATTATCTATTCAACTACTTTATAATATCAGTGTCCTTCATGCTTTGTTAAAGGTAAAGCATTGAACAATTATGACACCATGTTCGCAAATTGAAATATTAATTTAGGTTTGCCATGATTATTTCGTCATCGAATTTGATACTTCGTTACCTTAAATGAAAGATCGATAACCAATATTCTGGTTAAATTATCCCACGTACACTGACTTCGGTCTACCGTGTCACTTCAGAAATTACCCACTTACAATCTGAAGTGGGAATTCTATCCAGTGATCTGCAACCGCTTATTATGACGTTCTCTAAGCACGTAGAAAATAATCGCAGCCTCCCAACCTCTACATTTAAATTGATTCGATCCCAAGTGAATGATGTCATACTTGGAAACAGTGAAGAATTATTTCGTCATATATCTCCTTAGCATCGTTTGACAAATGTCGGGCGACGAACACGTCATTTCTCTTGTCGCTGCGAGGAACATTGTCAGGAATGGATCATAAACGATGCTTTAATAACTAACAGCTTGTTTTATGTTTATTTGGTTTTTATTTATAATCAGTCTTTGGCCTTAGAACTATTGCCAGGTGTTTTGCACCATTAGGTGACGAAAAACGCTTTTTATTCGCTCTTCGCTTTTTATTTAAATGTAAAATCGTTGGTTTTTTGAACAAAAGATTACAAACGTTAACAAAGCGGGTAAGAAAAAAAATGGATTTTAGGGATTTCAAGGTCATCCAAAAAATAAAAGCCCGACCGATCCTACTCAGTGGGAAAGCCAGTGGCATTACTTCCGGTATTTTTACGTGATGTGACGCCCCCGATATGACGTCACAAAATTTCAAATCCAAGCGCTCAGATTTACAAAATTGAATGAAATAAATTTTTTGTTGCATTAGAGTAACTGGACACGTAAAAAATATACTATGCTTTTATCTAAAGCACAACCCGTAATTAAAAGCGGTCAAAGCTACATGTATTTCATGAGTTCTAGTTAGAGTTGTCGAGTTCGAGTTGCTTTTAGAGTTCGAGTTGCCTTTAGAGTTCGAGTTCGAATTCGAGTTAGAGTTCACTTTCGAAAATCGTACCCCGCATGTACGTAGCCATGATTGGTTGTATTCGCATACCTCCGCCCGATTGCTTGTTACTAATACTACTTGGAGGCGGTGAATAACAAAGCGTCTGCGCGTATACGGGGTATATAGTTAACAAAATAGAAGAGTGTTTAAAAAACAAAAGGTAATGTTCAAAATGCGTATGGTAGCTGCCTTATCGTTTGTATGTAGACATAAAAGGATTCTCTAGTTATGTTTTAGGATTTAATTTATAGTTTATACTTATAATGGGCCATCATTTTCTTTAGATGGTGGGAGGGGCGCAGATCTATGACATACTGAAATGAGGTAGGGGTCATAACATTTGCAGTGATTCACAAAATGACAACAGATAGGGTAGTGTGTTTATTTTGTTTGAAAAGGCTGCAATTTTAGCCTGTTTGGGGAGTAAATGTAGTGCAAAAATACTAAAGGTGTACGGGGAATATAATTTAAACAAATAGAAGAGAGTGTGTAAAAAAACAAAAGGTAGTGTTCAAAATGTGTATGGTAGCTGCCCTAGCGTTAATAGCTGGTTGCCTTATCGTTTGTATGTAGACATAGAAAGTATTTAATTTATAATTAATACTTATAATAGTGCCCGGGGGGGTTCCTAGGGACCCAACCCAGATAACCACTTTCCTATGGGAGTTTGATCATGACACTAACACAAGTAAATGGGGGTCACGTAAGAACCACATTCCCACAATAAAATTGAAAATCCGAACTTTGACTTCTGACCTATGGCCAATTGAAATTGTCACTCTCCGAAAAAGAGTGGTTCGCACATTTCCCTCCTCAGCAACTCCAATATAAGGTTTTGAACCAAAATAATTCATTATATCTACTCTAGAATAACCAATTAAAATAATCATTGCAAAATATAGCCAATTTTATACCATCTTGTATTTTCTCAGAAACTTCAAAATCACCTTAGTTTTCCCATAGACTTACACAGTTAAGAGCACGGTCATGACAAAATTAAAATTGATGCTATCAGCATATAAAAGGTTATTTGATTTAAGTATTATTAATTATTAATTAATTGCCTCCTAAGGTATATATAGGGACCCAACCTAATATTCTAATTAAGCCGTGGGCGGATTTAATTTTTATATGTATCAGGAGAAGCGTATTCATAAATCAGACAATTAGCAAAACAATCCTTGAAAAATTTGATTGCGTAACCAAGAAATCGCAAAAAAATCAAATGTTGGGTACTATGGACCCCCCCCCCCTTGGGCACTTAAGTGTTAAGGGTTGACGTATATTTTTCACGGCCCTTTTCCTTAAATCCACCGCTATCTTGGACGGGGGTTTTGGACCTAAATCAGACAGGGTGTCAGAGGGTGTTTAGAACCAATCCCACTGGGACATTGTAATGCATGGGACATTGTAATGCACTATAAGTGCATTACAATGTCCCTATACTGTACTAAACACATGTCAGTACTTAGGGATAAAAAGTGTTCCAGAAGTTTAAGGACCACAAGTTACAGGCTAAATCTTTATGACAATTTGATTTTCTTACAGGAAACATTACGAATTTGTGCGACACATGACGCAGACATATATGTTCCGGCAATTCCTCTGCGACGCTATTGAAAACCCGATTTAGAAACCAGCGTACAAGCATCACGTGACAAATACGTTTCTGCCACAAGATTTACTCTGGGAACTTCACCACCGGAAATAACTAATTTTGTCTTTTAATAAGTTCAATATCGCGGTCCTCGGACCGCTTGTGTCGCCTGCGTCGCGGTTTTGTAATGAATAGGCCTCATTATGTCACAATTGACTTTTTTACGCCTGGTAACCTAAGGAATATTTGAGCTATATTTCATTATATGTAGAGCAGTTTCAACTAGTTGACCCCCATAGTAACTTTACCCCTCTCCCTGGGGCGACACGCAACAACGGTCTCTGGCAGACTTTCATATGTTCAAAAGTTTTATATTGTTCTCTGATTTTCCCGTATTCAGCTATTGGATCTCGTTCGTCTAGCCAAAACCGTCTGGCGGACGGGGCCTATTAATAATTAGACACGTAAGATAGTCAAACAATTCCTATATTTCATTCTATGAACTGAAGCAACAATTCGAACCACATTTTACAAAAATTGGAGCAACTTTTAATTTTTGACCCCTATACAAACCAAAATTGACTTTTTACCATTTTTACAGTTTTTACCCCATAATTCTATAAGTCACAGGTAGTATAAACTATACCGTTTTGGAATCCTTTTAAGCAGACAAACATCATGGTGTGCTTTTCAACACAATCGGAACATTTAAAAAAATGTCCCCCTGTGTAACCTTGAAATCCAAGCTGGCGGCCATGAAAGGGGTGTGGCAAGTGCTTCCATCAATTTTTTTTTGATGTAATCACTGTATACATTGCTTGTGTACCAAAATTCAGAATTTATCCAGACTTGCACACTCACATAAGATCTGTGCACTACAGTCCCCCACTATTGGTTTGGTCGAGCTTAACGACATGACGATCCTTAAAAACTGGCCTGGGGAACATTTCCGTCTCAAGTACACGAGCGGCCTACATTAATGATCTGCATCATCCTGCTAGAAAAAGAATTCTGACATGACCGTGTCCGGGACTTTGTAAGTCATCTTTCTCTATTGAACATCCAAGCAACAAATATCCACTGTTGAATATTCCGAAATTGGCCTATGCAAAGCTTGGGTTGTCAAAATACTTTCCTTTGTAAGCTTCCGTTTGCATCATTATGAGATCGGAAGTAAATATATCCAAGAATCTTTCCCAAACTGCGGGCGAGAATTTACTGCGTGAAAGGTAAACATTTACAAATAGCTTTGTAAATAAAACTATTAATATTTCCATTTCTTTGGATTGACAAATATAAATAACTCACAGGATATGCCGCATATGCGTACATAAAGGCAAAAGACATTTCAGGGGCCCTCACTGTGTGGTGCGTCAAAACCAAAGTCTCCCACCCTGTTTAAATAGGTTTGGATATGTTAGTATAGGTCCCACCGCTCCAATAGTCGCATTTGTCACGATCCCATACTGCATCTCGCATTGTGCCCATTTCCATCGGAATTGTACCTATTCATGTTTACAAAAAAATGTTGTTCGTTCGCGTCGTCCGAACAGTGCCTAAATTACAGTACAAACTACCTTTTCACTTGAAAGTTAATCTTACAAAAATGTAAAGAAAAATATCAAGGAACAAAAAAACCATCGAGGCACTGGTGTTTTTGAAATTCACGACAAAAGTTTATATTTTCGATCGTAACTATGCCCTACCTGTCACCTGCCGTACGATTACACAAATACACTGTTAAAAAAATGTCCTAAATTTACGGAAATTTCTGGCATCGTATTTTCCATCATTTTTTAGGTAAATTTAAAAATTAAAAAAAGAAAAAACCTAAAAAATTAAAAATTTTAACGAAATTTGTCTCATATTCAGGCGCGGATTCAGGGGGTGCCGGGGGTGCCTTGTCACCCCCCCCCCGGCTGTCGGAAATTTTTTGGACGGAATGTGAATTCTGCTTCAATATTTTATTTCGCTCCATCTTGACATCTGATTACTTCACTCCCTTCGTTTTAAATTGCGTCGGTTTACATAAATTGCAAATTTGCCTTCCCTAAGTTCCCCATCCCCACAAAAAGTTGCACGAGTCGATCGGATCTGTGAACTGAGAGCAAACAGCCAACGTCCTACACCGTCTGCTTGGTGTGAGGGCGCCGTGTATCAGAACCACGAGCTGCAATAAGTCTGAGATCGATTTCCGAGACTTGAAGGTTTACGATCTGTCTTTCGGTTCGGTCGACTGGCAACAAAATTTGCTATTGTATTTTTAGAGACGCTCCATTTGACTTCAAGGGGGCCCGGCGGGGGTTAGGAAAAAAAAAGTTTTCTAAAAAAAAAAATTCACCCACCCATATGAGCAAAAAATACTTTTCCCGCTTTCCATTAAAAAAAAAAAAAATTTACCCGCACTTATAAAAGGTTTTTAAAAGGTAATTAGAGACTCTAGTTAAAGTGTTGGCTCTCCTGTTTGAGAAATTACGACACATTTGGTCATTACAGTTGAACGTTGCGACCAATCTTGTGCTACCTTTACGCATGCATGAAACGGCACGTGCACCAACTTTGACGTTCTTCATTCACACAATTCGCCTTACACAAGTTTTGCAGACCATACTCAAGTACTAAAGTAGGCCTATATTTACTATTTTTATAATCAACTTGCAATTTTAATTGGGTCTATCAACTATATTATACTCTAAGTAGCTCATGGTGGTTTTGTAGTCGCAATATAATGTCGCAGAGCCCCCCCTAAACCTTCAGGATCCACTCCACTGAAGGTCAGGAAGAATTAATATAATTAGAAATTTTAATATGCCTTCACTGCAAATTTCACAGACACGCGTTCAATTGTACAGATTTTGCAACACCTTCAGAACATGTTTAGGTGTTATGTATGTGTTCTGCAACCTCTCAGAACACATCCAGAACACCTTAGACATGATCCGCAGGTGTTCAAAATGTGTTACAATTGAACACTTCTGCAAGTGGTCTACAAGTGTTTCTCCCGAAGCCTGTTGAACAACATCCGAACACGTCCCGACGCGTTCTTTGTTCTATAATTTGCAGTGTTGAAACTCAAATACTCCAAAAATTTCGCCCACACCAACACCCGCATCGCTTATGCGCACATGCTGCAATGCGGCCACTACATCAGGAAAAAAATTTGATTTGCTTTGGCAGAACACAGTTGGTCATGCATTTCAATAATATTGTTACCATCAAATTTGCATGATAAATATGTGTTTTTGGAAATTAAATCTTGCAAGGGTTCCGCACTTTGCCGCACTCAACCCGCGTCAGCTTTATTATATACGTACTATCCATTAAGCAATTTGCATAACAATGTTAACCGCCTCACTATATTTTTACTTTTTAGCATTATATAATTTGTTTCTATCAAATTTGCATGGGAAAATTTGTTTTTTTTTTTTTGGGGAAAGCGAACATCGCAAAGGTTCCGGCTCGGAATGGGCCACCCCCTCCGCCCCAGACAGCTTATATATACGACCCTCTGCATGGGCATTCAGCTTAATTCAAACAAAACGTTAACCCATCCACTATATTTTAGGCTTATATTTTAACTTTTAAAACTGCTGATCTACCTATAACATTATTTCATTTTTGTTTCTATCAAATTTGCATGGGTAATGTGTTTTTGGGAAGCTTGATATACAACCTCGAAGAACACTTTATGCTTAATTCAAAAAACTTAACCCATCAACTATATTTTTTCTTTTTTAAAATGTGCTGATCATACCTATATAAGCTTAAAAAGCATATATACACCCTGTAGAGTGACCACTTTATCAAGTTGTTGCTATCGAATTTGCATTGGGAAATGTGTGTTTTGGAAAGCGATATTGCAAGGGTTCCGCGCTTTGCACGGGAGGGGGTATCCCCACCCCACCCCCATAAGCTTAATATACGAACTCTGCATGAACACTTTATGCTTTTCAACCAAAACTTAACCCTGTCAACGATAGTTTTACACAACTTTTTAAAAATGCTATTATACGCTACTAATTTAAGTGAAACCACTTTATAAATTTCAAGTTGTTTGCTACAAATGCAGTGGAAAATGTTTTTTGGAAAGTGAACTTGCATGGTTTCACGCTTTGCCGCTGGAGGGGGGACCCCCAAGGAAAACACTTTATGCTTACTTCAACCAAACTAACCCATCCACTTATATATCACAACTCATTAAAAATGATCATAATATAAGCATTATAAAGTGACCCATTCAGAAATTTCAAATTGTTTTTTATATCAAATTTGTCAGGAAAAATTGTGTTTTGGGAAGTAAGATTTGTCAAAGGGTCCTGCGCACAACCCCCCTCCCTGCATCACACCCTGCGCGCTATCATGCCTACTTGCAAGTTGCAGTGACTGTTTACCTAAAACCCCGGCCCCCCCAATTTGCAGGGGCCTAACATGAAAAAAACATGACCAAATGTGTCGACCCGCCACAAAAAAAAAAAAATACGTCCTCAAGTATCAAAAAAAAATCCCCGCCTATGACTTGAAGAAAAAAAACTGCCTCCAAAAGCAACGAAAAAACTGGCCCTCACCCAAACTCCAAACCCCCTTTAAGTCTAATGGTGCATCCCTTACGACAGTTTGATAGAGCTTCTCGATCACTTGTTTTAGGACGCTTGGTCCCCTTGCTCTAATTCTTTATCTTACACTTTACTTGACCTTCTCGTCGTTCCTATCAACTCACGTGCCTCGGCGTTTTGATTCGTTTTACCTCCACTGTTAATTGATATAACTTATATACTCGAAGTCCTGACAATTGTCCTGAAACATGAACTCTTTTCCGCGCACCTTTGAAACGTTCGATATAAGTGATATGACATTTGGTGCCTCCTCAACTGCAGTGGGTAAAAGTTTGATTGCCATGATAAAATGAAGAGCATCCGCGGCTTCGCGCAGAAGGGGGGATA
>JAMKCH010032831.1:0-15675 GCA_023653785.1 Ophioderma brevispina
CGCACAACATTATAACACGCATGAGGAATCAAATGTAATACCTCATTTGCATACTTGGGATGAAATGTTTACCGAAAATGACGGTTGTTTAAAGGACGAGATTGAATAACAGTAAGTAGCTGAAACAAACGATTCAAACATCTTTCAGTTACTGTCCATGTTTTCCCCTATTCAACTGTGCACACAGAGCAGTCAATAGGCCTATGACCTGTCATGCGTAACTCTGTGCTTAAAGGACTGAGAAAACTCCACGTCCTTTGCGAGGAAATTGCTCAAGGGATTTTCTTGGTAGAACCTCTTATTGTGTAGAATATATTATCATCATAACATATGTTAATTTTATTAGATAGAAACTTCAAGAAAAAACCGAAAAATGGTTAATTTCTAAAGAGTGGTATTTTGTTAGGGTATTATAATGCTAACTCTATGGCAATAATCACCAGTGATTGCTGAGCAGATTCAAGAGGGCGCCGTGGACAAAAATTAGACCTATACTCTTCGTAGAAGCTGAAACCCATATAATCTTATCTCTACATGGTGATGTAAGTTGGTTGAAATACAGTGCGAAAAAGATCCGAACGACCATTTCTAAACAAGGTTTCCAACATGTGTAAAACAGGCCTACTCGCCATTGTTCATGCACACAAGGTTGGGAATCGCTCATCCTAGCATGTTATTGATCAGTGATTGGGTGGTGCCCTGCGAAGTGGGAATCATTTACATACTGGTAAACTTATGAATGGATTCATGTCCCAATGATTTGGTTGGGTGGAGCAAAAGGTCGAGGCCCTTTACAGTGACACTAACTGCACTATGATTCTTTATTTTCACGGACTTAGCGCATATGCATTTTAGCGTGTTTTACCAAATGTCACACGTCAATGATTTGCACTCGTTGCTGGTTCATCATCTAACACTGCAGCGTGTGACCAATTAAACCTCGATAATCTTTTTAAATTTGCTGCCTTTCCATGTGTACCACCTTTTATACAACCTTGTCTTATCAATAACACGGCAGCGTGTTGACAATTACCTCATACTTTTTTAATTAGATGCACTTTTCCATGTGTAACACCTTTGATACACACTGTATTTCAATAAACACGCAGCGCGTGTTGGACAATTACCTCAAACTTTTTAATTAGATGCATTTTTACATGTGTAACCACCTTTGATACACCCTGTATTACCAATAAAATATAAACCAAGATTGGACTTAGGCCCCATTTAGATAAGATTTATTAATAAAAAAAAAACAGCAGTTAAAGTAACAAAGGCCCTGGCCCGAGAGGGTGTATTGAGTCCATCCAATATGCACAGGTTTGAGAATTTCACCTCATGGGTCACGTGACTGCACAAATATCCTACTCTTAACACATATAAAAAACCCTCACTTTTAAACTTATTTAGTCCACAAAGCGTAGTTATTAGGTAATTCACAGAGGGTTGTTTTGAATCAATCCCATGATGCATAGCAATGGGGGCCTATACCATACTGTATTAAAAAATGTCAGTACTTAAGAATTAAAAATGTTTCCAAAAGTTTAAGAGAACCACACGACATTTCAGAATCATGCAAAAAATTCCCTAAGTACTAACGCTTTGTGGGCTAGAATGAGTTTTAAAGTCAGGGTTTTTATGTGTTAAGAATAGGATTTTTGTGCGATCACATGACCCTAGTGAGGGGAAATTTCCCAAAAAAAACATGGTTTGAATGTGGGATTGACCAAAACACCCTCTGGGTAATTCAGAGCCATGATCATGAAATGTCTTATGGTTCTTTAACTTCTTGCACCCTGTTGTGTACCTACAGTACTGACATGTGTTTGAACAGATACAAGAGAGGTACATTGCAAGCATTAATGGGATTGTTTAAAACCCTATGGGTCAAGGCATTTAACCATGTAGCAAATATCATTTGAAAGATATATATGCCAGTTTCAATTGTTCATGTGCCTACAGAAAAAAGTTTTGAATAAGTAAAAATCAAGCAAAAAAAAAACAAAACAAAACAAATTGTACTGCATGGCGGATCTACATAGGGGCGTGCTCGGCCCATGCCTCATCGTTGGAGAGAGAAAAAAATAATACTAAAAAAGACAGACTAAGAAGAAAACGGGTCCAAGTGTTTAAAAAAACTTACCATCCTAAAGTTAGAATTATTCATTATAAATCGGGTGCATGATTTTTGTAAGAGGAAATAGCTAAAAAATTGAATCTGCATTGCTAATTCATACGATAATTTATAGAGTCGGAAGAACATCGAACCCTGATTCTACCGGCTCGTATTGATCCTTTCTATTCTTTATTTATATGCATGTTTCTAAAATAATCGCGTTTTATACATCTTGATCGGGGGGTAGTGGAAGGGGCGAGAGAAAAACGAAAGAGAAGGGGCCAGCGAGATATTTTTTTTTTCAATCAAACGATTTCCTGAACTTTTTATTGTACTTTGACAGCTTTGGACGTAGACAACATTTTCGTCTGCTGTGTTTTTTAGCAATTAAAAATAATTACAATTATTTTATTTAATATTAATTATAATTTGTAATTTTCTTAAAAGCTTTATTTTAAAGAGCTTATCTCATGATTCAGTTCAAATGTAGATTGCTCAGTTTTCAGGTACTACCCTTTTCAAGTAAGGCCCCCCCACAGGCGAGCGGCCCTCGTTCTGCCCCATAATCACAATTATAAACCCTTTCATCTTTTTTTCAAACCCCCTTTTTCATGCCTGTACACAGGAAAAAAGACAAACTGCTCATGATTTTAAAAAATAAAGCCAATCGCACCAGTCCTTGAGGGCAGTCCCCAGGGAGTGTGTTCTAAAATACTAATCAGCCATGTGTTTGTACTTAAAAGAGCGAATTTTCACTCACTCAATATAATGAAAAGTCCACTCAAAAAGATTGGAATTCCCTTCGTTTGAGGAGTTAAACGAATGGACAACACACCTTTGAAGGAGTTAAACGAAAGAACCGAAAACGAGTAAATCCACTCTTTTTGGAATGAGTTTTACACTCTTTGAGTGGAAATTCGCTCGTTTTAGTACAAACACTCATTTTAGAGTGGGTATCACCTTTTGGGGAGTGAAATTTGAACTTAGTTTACATTAGGAGAGTAGGAACACTCGATGCCAAAAAATTCGAAAATCTGGTTTTCGACCAAAAAAAAAATCATGTTTTTCGGTCGATAATCCAAGATTTATTTATAATCCAAGATTTGCAGAAAAACTTGCATTTTCCAATTGATATCACACAGCACAGGAGGGGACACCCTCCCGCACCCAACACCCGGCACTGCGTGCCGTTGTAGCTGTGTTATTGGCAGCAAATTCCACGCCCCCTCGTTCAAAATCTTGGACCGCCAAAAAGTTTCGGTATTCAAGGAGGTATATTTACTTCGAGGAAGAGGATATGAGGGGTAACGGACAAAATATTTGTGAGCGAGAGGAGAATATAAAATTTTATTCAAGGAGAGATGGGGAACCTGAACTTTTAAATGGAGAAATATAAAAAACTATGGTCAGTCAATGCAAAATTTAAACTCAGAAAGTGAGAGGAATGTTAAAATCCCCCAGTACAATTCTTCCATTCTGCCCTGGTGTAAAAAATGACCGTTCCCTTAGAGGAATGTTGGGTCAATGGTTAAAGATGCAAAGGATTCCTGGTTCAAAGCCCAGTGGGGTCCATTGCGGATTTATTTAGGTATGGCCTACTGATACTGGACTCTTCTATAGACTCTTTGAATGGCAAGAAAAGGATAAGCATGGTCTGGTGTCCTATATACTTGATAGCAGGAAAGACTTCTTGACAGGAAAATGATAAGCATGGGGTCTGGGAGCCTATATAAAAATTAGCAGGAAAGGACTTCTGACAAGAAAAGGATAAGCATGGTGTATGGGGTCTTATACTTGATAGCAGAAACTTTTTGACAAGAAACGGATAAGAATTGGTGTCCTGGGTCTATGGGCTATCTACAAAAATCGGTGCATTAGCATTTTTACTATTCTTTGAGCTAGGAAATTTTACACAAGTATTAGGCGGATTGTCTTTGTTATTTTGATAGAACTCGACAAGTTCTACTTCGAACACCATACTTGCTAACGGTTTTGACGACAGTATCATTTTGAGATTTAACCGGAAAGGTCCGAAAAACGAAAAAAATAGCGTTCCACAGCTTAGGGTCACTTTAGATAGTATAGTTTCTTTAGTAAAAATTAAACTTATCCTTTTTTGTTTTACTATTTGAAGAAATATAGTACCAAACTTAAGTTATCAAAACACTGTTTCATAAGTATAACAACCTTAACATGTTATTTAACATCAAACACACTTTCCACGAAAACTGGTGAATCTAGTTATCGCCACAGTAAAGACTATTTCTTAAACTCAAAATAATAATATTCAATTAATTATGAACCTTCATGTAGTAATCCTATCATAGTATTGGAATTGGTCCCATCTGGACGTCTCAATAATTCATTTGTGTTTTAGGAAATAATTGAAGTTGTTTTTTCAACCGACCGGTTTAACGTGTGAACACGTTATCCGTGTTTCTCGGAAGTATATATCCCATCACTTCGCCCACTAGATGTCGTAGTATACTGTCCCTGCCACTTAAGGTATTGGAATAGTTCGATTTTCTCTATAAACCTAGTGTATTACCTCCAAAAAAAATGAGAAATCGTGATCAGCGTCCTCGTGAACAACGTTATCCAGTGAGATATCAATAGCCGTGTTTTGAAAATTGTTTCCAGGTCAGGTGTCTTTTTGCATTGCAATTTATTGGAGGACGGTCTACACAAATCAACTGAGCAGCAAATTAGGAAGATTACTTATTTTTCGTGTTTTATTTACCGCAAACTACTCAATGAACCTTGAAATGTATTCTTAAATACACCAGTATGTAAATATTTTGTCATAGTGGGGCACATAATCCCAATCATAGAATGCCTACACAACGATAATACAAATTAGCCGCATAGTTGTGAATGTGTTCTCATGTAGTACGGAGCTATTAACTGAATTGCTGTACGGTGTAACTGATACCGCTGTTCACAGAGATAACGAAGTTCACATTATCCTGCTTTATTGATTAGAGGAACGTCTTTGAACGATCAAGTATTTTTTCATGTTAGTCGTTACTATACTACATATCGCCATCAAGTAGCAACACTATCGATCTTTTATCAAAATATTTTGTATTATGATTATATTTATAAAAATCTTCCGTTTTTTTTTTATATTTATTATTTTATATGTCATTACAACTGACAATACAAACTAAAACTATTTGATCTCCCACTCAATACTCTGGTTACGTACTCAGCATTACATCACCACACTATCTAGGCATTAGTATCATACATTAAAAAGGTGCAGAGTAACACAATATGTTTGTATAACTCTTGATTAATATAATTTTTACCACAGCAAAATCTAAAATAATATTGGATTGGGTAAACTAAAACTAAAATCTCCGTTTATGGAGTAATGCATATGGAGCAATATGCCTATTGACTCCATCCCCGACACTCACGGAACACCTATTGTCATCATTTTAAACTGATTTTTTTTACAACTGACTGCAACATTTTGGTTGAATTCGTTCATTATGAAGTTGAGGTGAAATATGTCCTTGAATTAGTTCTTCAAGGTCCAATGGCCCGATCGCTAATAGCCTTAGTCCCAGAAGCCCCGATTTTACCGGAAGTGGTAAATTTTGGTATCAGAAGAAAGCTCTAACTATTTTTCTCGTTTACCCTGGGAAATCTAGGGGCCAAAGAGTTTGGTTTTGGAAGTAATGATGAAATGTACCCCAATTTGGTCGACCAATAGTAATTTTACACATTGTATTCCTCTGGATGCTTTACGAAATCACGTTTTCTGCTCTCCCATGAAAACGCATTGCAATATCGGCGCGAAACTTTCCAGGTGGGGGTTTTTGGGTGAAAGTCAATCTATCAAGTGAAACTCATATCCTTAATCGGGCCATCCCCTTTCAGTAATCCAATAGTCATTATAATAATGTAATTGCTGCAAACAAAAAACAATTATTAGGTCTGTTAGGCTTTTCGGTTTTCGGCACATTCTTTCAAACAAAATGGAATGGTATGGCGAAATCAATACCTCAACACAATTAAATATCCACATCAAAACCCATACGTATATACATGTATAATACCTACGCCTGTCTCAAAAAATGGTACAACCCAAAACGATTTTTTTCAATATCATATCTCAACATATAAGTCCGTTGTGCTATCATATGAAAGAGAAAAGACCAGGCTTTTCACCAAGGATTTTTTGTTTCGTCTCATTTGCTTGTTCAATCGAGAGAACCTCCAGTTTACTGCGAACCACAAAAATCGAATTTGTGCCACTTTTGGTGAAGTGAAAACGGTTAAGAATTCTTTAAGCCTCAGTTATTCACACTCTTATACAGATATGAAAATTCTTTAAAAAGATTAAACTTAATCATAAAAGAATTCTCAAAGATACGTATCAGTAGTGCTGGCTTTAGATAAAGTGAAATAACCTTTCGACATACCGTTTTTTTGATAGAAGGTAACCATGAGCTTACAGCAACCTGTTGGAGAGAGTTAGTTTATCGTTCTTGAAGTATCATGGAACGCAAATTCCTACAACTCTTTGATACCTTGCTTCCAAATACATATTTGTTGACTTCAATTAGTAAATGCACAGAGATAGTGCAATATTTTAAACCAGTTCTTTGGAGTGGATCAGGTTTATTTTGGTTGCAATTACATTCCTTCTGGCATGATTATTTTAACAAAATAACCAATTTTGTAATTATAAATTTTAAAGCTTGTTATTTTTTAGTTTTGTAGAAATAAATATTTGTATTTTTATTATTTATGAAAAGCAAAGCATTTTCATTGAACTGATTTATGTTGACGATAACTTGTGTCGATAAAACTAGACTTTCCTTTGTTACTTTAATATTGTTGGGTGTCGCTTCGTTCAGATGGCTGGGGCGCCTCCGCCGTATGGGGGGTGTGGAGCTCTCTGGAGGGGCTTCGTCCGCCCCCACTTTTGTTTGGTTGTGGGGTTTGTGTTTTTTTCTTGCGTTTGATGGGGGGATGGTTGATTTTGGGTGTTGTGTAGAGATTGTAGGGGGGGGGGTTGTTTATTGTAGTTGGCTTCCCTGACTGCGGCGCGCGGAGGGGGGGGCCCGTTGGTGCAGGTGGATGTTCCGCCTGTATGTCGGTGTGGTGGTGGGTGTGGGATGGGCGGGGTTGTGGGGCGGTGTGGGTGGTTTTTTGTTGGTTTTTTGGGCGGGGCGGGTTGGGGGGGTTTGTGGTTTTTTTGTTGTTTGTTTGCTTTTTTTGTTTGGCGGGTGTTCTTTGTCATAGTTGCACTCTTTTGTGTGCTTCAAGACAGCATGCATAAACACTGGACGAAACAGACCAATGGTTCCATGCGCATAAAAAGTGACACAAAATGGATTTGGGTATAGCACTAAAGCTGATTATATCTCTGGCTTGAAAAATGCAAATAAAATGAAAAAACACCATTGGAAAGCCTGGGTCTTTTGTTCGTTCAATTATGCCAAGTAAGAATGACTTATTTTGAATTTCATAGTTATCACAATTTTTTATGATTGTACATTTTTTGAGATAAGGTGTACATATAGACTAGGAGGCCAGAAGAGTTTATGCAGCTTGAAAAAATACATTACGGTTGTTTGGATGGTCTTCTTATGTTCGTATAGGGTAGGATCAGCATGCAATATTGCTGGCGGGTCACATCCTGTACAAAAAGAATAGAGGAAAATAAGGTAATATAGTGTTAAAATTAAATGCTCCAAATAATGTCTAATTTCAAAGCTTCGTCATCGAGGAACAAAGAGTCTGATGGTCAGTGTCTTCAATGGCTTCATTAACAAGATACAAAAGCAAAGATGGTGGAGGTTAGAAAGATCACAAAATACAGCTGTTGTTACATGGGTTAAGTTCTCCAAATGCTCTAATTAAAGTAAAAAACGAGCTAAAAGCGTCTTCTCTCTACACATTAATAAAAAAATGGATGGAAGTTAGGAATGATTTGTGAAAACTTAAAGACACTGTAGGAAACCTTGTGATACACCAAACATTTTGAAGTAATCGGTTTCACAGTGAAGGAAATGGCTAATGAACGTAACCTATGATATTACTTGTTTTCACAAATATAGGCAATTGTGACTGTTTTTAATATACGTTCAAGCATGCATTAAACGTACATTACATTTAGAAGCAGGATTATAAATAAAATATTATAGGCTAGCGAGCAAGATCTCATATCGTTTACTAAGGGGACGCACCCTTACAATTACATATTTTGTTAAAACAACTTGTTCTAAAATTATCAAAATCAGTTTTATCGCATGTTCTCACTTCTAGTATGTGCCCATTTTTCGTGAAAATGAAGTAAATTTCATCTCCTTTTTTTCCTGAATATCATGACCAAGCGTGTACACCACGTTCCATGACTCCAGCAATAATGGTCTATTGATAAGTTAAATCCGCTCGTTATGAATAGATTGAAGGACAACGGACTTCAGTTCTCTGGATGCAAACCATTGTTTTATTTTCCATGACGTTAAAAGCTTTTGAATTGTTTTCACCGCCCGGGTAGATTGAAATAAGCCTCATTCAAGATAAAATAAAACTAACTTCTGCGGAGTTTAATAACTTTGATCGTATATTTCATCATTATTCAAAAAACACGAAGATGAGTAAAATTCATGAAATAAGTTTGATTGGCAAGCTAGACCTAACATCTTGGTGGCAGAACAAACCACCCATAACTTATCATATTAATATTGGACCCTTTTCTATTCAATTAAAGTTTGGTTCGGCAACCGTTCACATGCATTTCATAAGTGAATGATTTTCGATTCTGCTGTGAAATCATAAATTGCAATAGAAATGGTGTTACGCGGCAAAGTTACGGGTTGGTCGGCACCAAGATTTAGGTCACAGTTGCCAAACAATTTTTATCTCATTAGCTTTGTTCACCTGATTTTCCTTTCGAATAAAGATAAATATATGTCAAAGAAATTGAACACACAGTAGACCTCTAACTTTATTTGCGGTGAAAGAGGACTGGTAATTTGTTTTCCACATCATGAAATAGCTTAATCTAAATCGATGTGATGGTATAGCACCTGCAATCTTTTCAAGTTGCATGGGTAAATTAACAATGACTCCTGCAGTTCCAGCATGAAAAAGCATTGTGAATTGTTTTTGGTCTCTACATCCAAGCGTGCTTTAACTTATCAATGCCCCCATTATTTGTGGAGTCAATGAAACATGTATACCGCCCATAAGGCACTGATTTCATGCATAAATATGAGATGCATAAAATCTTTTCTCGAGAATGTGCACATACTAGAAGTGAGAACCACTAGAAACTGATTTCTGTAATTTTACGAAGTTTTATTTCAGAAGAATTATGTACTTCCTCAGGGTGCGCCACCGTGGTCCTTATCCGAGCATCTTTTTCGATTTGGCACAGGCCTATTACCCATCACTGAATGATTGGATTTTTATGTATCTGTAGACAGTGTGTGAACCGCGTTATCTGATAACGTGTTTCTGATTTGTTCATTCCCATACAATCATCGGTTTCAATTTTATGTGGTGGGATACAGCAATAACATTATCCCTCTCAAAATTTTGATGTAATATGTTTAAAATGCCTACATATCGATCAATCTATGAAATGGTGAAAACGTTTTACTCTGACCATCTACATGTCAAACCATTTCTGTTCTTACACCATAGGCCTAAAAGTATAGTAATGTCATGGTAAATTAAACTTAAAAGCCAAAAGAAGGCAATATATTAATCACGCATTAGAACTCCATAACCACTTCCTTTCAAATTTAGATTAAAAATGTTAAAATTAAATTAATAGAAATTATCATTCTCACTGTTTTGTCCGATTGTTATGGTGTAAACACCTTAATATGTGTTTTAATTATTTTGCTTACATACTTAATACCATAAAATACAGAAGTACATAATAATGAATTAAACCAGGTGAGAGTGTGAAGCGGATTGGGTCTTGAACTTATCTCTAAGAAATGGTGTGAACAACGTTATCCAGTGCCTTGAATACAAAAAAATAAAATCTGTTCAAGTACATTAAATGAAGAGATCCCAATTGTTTATTACAGCAATTGTGTGGATAGTTTCTGTGTTGTAGTATAACGGAAAATAGAAGTTATGAAAAAGGACAAAAAAATTATAAAATCTTAGAACAATACTTTCACTAAAGTTTGAAAAAAATTACATCTATAAGTTATGATTATAACAAGAAAAGAAACCATTATCCTTTGCCCAACATAGTCTTGTTGTACTATAGAGAGATATTCCACGGAAAAAATATTTTACTCTTTGTGATGTTCACCGCTTAATTGCTGTGATGAATGATGCGTTCAGTAAAAAATATACTGGGATAACGTGGTTTTTTTTTTTTTCACATCGAGAAAACGTTACACAAAGGTACATAATTCAATGGTTGCTATAGAAAAATATGAGTAGTGGTGTTCGTAAATTTTATTGATTCAGTATGTCCAACATGTTGTCTTATAAAAACAATTCATATTAAGCAGAGTTGAATCAACTTAATTTTTAATTTTCTGGAGTTGGAATGGGCCCGATGTTTGTCAATAGCACACATATATACATTGATAGCCGGATTCTTGACAAGAAAAGGTAAGCATGGTGTCTGGGATCCTATAGACTGATAAACAGGAAAGATCTTTTGACAAGAAAAGGATAAGCTTGGATATCTGAGGGTCCTATATACTTGATAGCAGGAAGGACTTCTGGACAAGAAAAGATTAAGCAAAGCATGGTGTCTGGGGTCCTATTTACTTGATTGTAGGAAAGACTTCTTGACAGGAAAGAGAAGCATGTTTCTGGGGGTCCTAGTTACTGATAGCCAGAAACAGACGTATTGACAAGAAAAGGATAAGCATGATGTCTGGGGTCCTTATACTTGATAGCAGGAAGGACTATTGACAAGAAAAGGATAAGCATGTTGTATGGTGTCCTATGATACTTGATAGCAGCATGACTTCTTGGACAAAGAAAAGGATAAGCATGGTGTCTGGGGTACTATCCCTTGGGGGAAAAATAGTAGAAGGACTTCCTTCACAAGAAAATGCTAAGCATGGTGCTGGGGGGTCTATCTCTTGATAGCGAAGGACTTTCCTTGACAAGAAATGGATAAGATGATTTGTCTGGGGTCCTATATATTGATATTTGAGGACTCTTCACCAAGAGGAAAAGGGTAAGCAAAGCATGATGTGCTTTGACAATAAGCTTTGATATTGGACGGAAGTCCAATGTCACAAGAGGGGAATAAGATTTTCTTATTCTGGCTGTGTGGAAAGCATCTTGCTGTATATGCAGGAAACATGGACCATGAAAGAAGGGGCTCCACGACCAGTTAAATGTATATTTGAACTTATACCTGCTACGCATGCGAGTTAAAACAAAAGATCTCCTGGTAGAAAAGTTCCACCAAACGTCAGAATCTTTGGTGATACACCTCCCATCCCTACAATTGTGGCACACAAGGAGCACGGTTTGCTGTTGTAGGATAAACAACAGAAATGAGTACAATGTTTGTTTGTGTAACACATTTGTAGAAATGTGTGACCCAAGATAAGGCCATAAAAATTGTTTTGTTTGCCGTAACGTAAGAAAAATGCAGGGTCGGTCGGTCGGAGAATTTTTTCTTTTTAAAAAAAAAAAAAAAAAATTTTACTGTAAAATTAATACAACAGCTACTATTAATCTTTTTGTCAATGACATAGCACAGATCTCTTTATTTTCTTGTAGTTGTTTTGCTGTCTTGTGTTGACTATTTTTTTCGTCTTTGTGTTGTTAAAAAAGAGGTTTTTTAAATTGTTGATGAAAATCACGAGTCAGTCTGCATTTTTTTTTATTTTGTTCCTAAATTTCCATTAAACAAAATTGAGTTGACGTTTTTCTTAGGTTGGTCAGGTTACAGCTTTGTTGAAATGTGGTGATACTTGCAAAAATTTTCATTGAAAATGTTGTAGGATGCTCGACAGTTTCTTGCTATGGACAGCATTAATAAACATGGAGGTGCCTATTTGGTTCTTAGTATAAAAATAGTGATGACAATAACATACATGACTGATGATATCTACAAATAGGCGTAACTACAGAACCCTCTTAGTTGGAGCTGAATAAAACAATTGTAGGAAATTTGTTCCTGTGAAGGTCGGGGGAGGTAACTCAGTGGCAAGTGACCATACAGGGAGGTTTTGCAAACACGGGTCTCATTTCCGGCCATTTGCTATATCAATGATCCTTTTTCCTAGCTTTTTGGTAAGACATGGGTCATGTTTTCAACATTTAAAAACGAGTAAATTCGCCTCTTTAGAAAAGAATGTTTTTAAAAATGTTGTTTGCTCATTTGGGCCAAATTTTAAGGCCGAGGTAATTTTCTTGGATAATTGGCATAGACTGGGTCCAAAAGTGATTAATTTCATGTGTTCAAAAGCCTTATTGGTTGGAGTAGTTCTTATTATGACCTTTTTGAATGGTAAACCTTGTTTGTCCATGATTATACTATCAGAAACTATTTGCTCTCAACAAGGATATCTTTATCTTTATTTTACCACCTGTGATTCAGCATGAAATATAATTATAATAAGTGTTCTGCATGAAAATACTAATATAGTTGAAAGTATTTACTATTTTTTTATACATGATCTGTGCTTACACAAAGCACCATTTGTAATTTTTTTTAAATGGTATTATACTTTCTTTTCTGGCTGTTTAGCCTTAAATTTTTTTCAACACCAAACCAAAACTTTCATGATCAATTTTAGTAAACTACGTTCTCAGTGGCCACTGTGGATATTCACATCAACACAACCCTCACGGATAGCTTAGTTGACACAGAAGAATCTAGTTTAACATGGCGGAGGCCATTTCCCTAGCATCAAACATAGACAGAAACTTTCTTGAGTGTGGTATTTGACTTTTAGCATTCAATATCCCAAAGCTTTACCATGTCTTCATGCTTTCTGCTGTGAGTGTTTGGTAGATTGGTCTAAGACATGCAGTGATGACCAGAGTATCGTGAGTTGTCCTTTGTGTAAAAAGGTCTATCAGATTCCAGAGGAAGGAGTGGAAGGCTTCCCAGCACACTTTCTGGTGACAAACTTGAGGGATACTGTAGATGCAGAAAGAAAGGTATGAAAAATTGTCAGGAATCATAATAACTTCTATGTGTAGGCATAAGTGGCTACTCACTCAAGATGGGGGAAATATCTATTAAATAACTATTCTTATGGGGGATTTTTGGGATCTACATCCTCATTCCCAAAAAAATTGCCCTAAAAAAGTTGAGATTTTAGATCATCTGAACATGGGTCTAAGTATAGTATGTACACGGTGCCTAATCCTACATGCAAGCCGAATTGCCCTTGAAGAAATTAAAGAAAGAATTAATCGGCCTCTGGGGCAGTGTGGTGCAAACATTTGTTCATAACGTCAAAAAACCCACATCAGAAATCAAACTGGAATTTTGGAAATATGTTTTCTTGGGGGTATCTATAAAGTGGACCATAAACCAATATATATGAGGGGCAAGATCGCAACATTCACCTTAACTTCTCCTACCTTAACTTGATTTGAAATTGTGACCTTGTGTAACAGAAGATGTCTAGTGACATTAGTGCTTGATCCACTATTGTGTGTCTGGTCTCCTACTTGATATGAAAAGCCTGGCAATTGCATGCACAAGTATGGTGGGAGGAAACACAGGTTTTGGGCTCATTATATTTGATGAAACGAACGGGCTCAGTGCACCATTGGATCACCTTTATTCCGGGATCGTAAATTTTCACTCTGACGGAATAAGCGTGTAATCTAATGGGTGCACATGAGCCTGTTTCGTTTCGTTTCGTCAATATAATAAGCCCAGTAGTTTTGTGATATGCATTATTGCAGTTCCCTATGTTGATGATAACCAGACAACAGTAGTTTTTTTTTGGTTTCCTAGCTGAGGAAAGGAAATGAACTTTAAATCTAAAATTAAGGATGCATCAGAAAATACGGGTCTTTCAAATGGTATCGAAATTGATGCTACTTCTGTTAAATAGGGGTCGTAAAGGACGATCAAACAAGTCAGTGTTAAAGGGGCTTTCGTGATCCAACACCTCGTCCCCCGACTTACCTCAAAAAGTTAATAATTTGATATTATCTGAACCATTAACATAAGTAAATCAATGTGTACCTAATCTTATGTGCAAATTCTGTTTGTATCGGTACGAAATTTGCAATTTTGTATTGTGTATCCTAACACGGACAGGGAAATTACAGCATAGGGTGGCCTATGAGACCCGTGGGAAATAGGAAATACGCCTTCTGCCCTAACACAAAAACGCAAGGTCGGAACAAACTACAATTTTGGGTAGGACGTTTCATAGAAGTCCGATTGATGCAAATGAGGGATTACAATTGAGTCAGTCATGGCTGTATGATTTGGCAGTTAGCGCTTGGACGGAATTATGAAGGGCAATATCTTATGGAATCCAGGGATTGTATATGAAAACGTCTTACCGTTTTGAGATTTAGCTCTTCTCAAGGATCTCTAGTGCAAAAAAAATTAAAACAGAAAGTGCCTGGAATCACGAAGTACACCTTTAACGTGGGCTATGTCTATAATTAACCAGTGGAAGTTCTACCAATTACAATGATGTTCACAGGGGACACAAAAGGATTTTCTGATACAAATTTAGAGAAATGATTCTTAACAGATTAATCCACAATTATCATTAAAGTCGTGGACAATGATGGTTATTGGGACACAAGAAATTCTTGAGGAGGAACAAAAGTCTCTTAATATGGATTTGAGTTTGTGTGGGGTGTTATGTGGTGGTAGTGTGGGACTGATGTGATGATTCAGTGAGGGGGGTTATGTGCTTGGTTTAGAGATGGGCTATATGATTGGTTTAGTGTGGGGTGCTATGTGAGTGGTTTAGTGTGGGGCTATAATCATTGGTTTAGTGTGGGGGCTATGTGATTGGATTAGTGTGGGGCTATATCATGGTTTAGTGGGGGGCTATGTCATGAGGAGAGTGTTGGCTATGTGAGGGTCTGTGTGGGGGGCTATGGTGAGGGATGGTTTTTTAGTGTGGAATCGTTATTTCTTGTGTGGGGGCATGTGGTGGGTTAGTGGGGGGCTATCTATGTGATTGGTTCGTGTGCGGGCATGTGATGGAGGCTATTTGGGTGTGGATGGGTTTAGTGGTGGGCTATGTGATTTGGTTAATGGGGCTAGATGATTGGTTTACTGTGGGCTATGTGATTGATTTAGTTTGGGGCTAGTATTGGTTAGTGTTGAGCGCTATGTGAGTGGTTTCGTGTGGAGCTATGTGATTAGCTATGTGTGGGGGCATGTGATTGGTTTAGTGTGGGATATGTCTATGTGATTGGGTTAGTGTGGCTATGTCAGTAGTTTAGTGTGGGGCTGTGTGATTGGTGTAGTGTGGGCTATGTGATTGGGGGCTGTGATTGGTTTAGTGAGGGCTATGTGATTTGGTTTATTGTGCGCTATGATTTGGTTTAGTTAAGGTGATATGTGTTTGGTTAAAGTCTGGGGGCCCATGATTGGTTAA
>JAMKCH010032832.1:0-15824 GCA_023653785.1 Ophioderma brevispina
ATTTTTAACTATTTTCAGGTATGGGAGAATCAATGCCGAGTGGTGCCAAAAAAAATACACATCACTAGAAAAGGGGAATTTTGAGATCAAATGGCGACTAAACATGACCCAAATCGCTAAAAATCTGTACATCACCCTAACAGTATGATTATATCACGTCATCGGATCGATTCAGAAAGGGCTTTACTGAAGTTGCTTTTATTTAGCATAGTGTCAAGTTTTAAGCAATTCTGACCTGTTGGATGTTAATGGTGTCAATTTAATGCAGCCGACTGTATGGAACAATGCGGCCGTTTGTAAACAGAAACTCTTGGGTTATTGTGGCGTCTGGGGAAGGTGCAATAAGCTCCCGCCCATATAGTTAATGCTACAGTCCTTCGCTACTTAACACTGAACATATTTTTCTGTACAATATACGATAAACATGCAAAATTCACATAACATCACCTTTTCCCCATCCAGATGGCCACCGAGATGTATATAATCTGGGGATTTGTAATTTTCATATTGATGATGGAAGAAATTGGGGCTGAGGGTTTTTGAAAGAGAATTGACTACGATTTGACACTTTGTGTCATTTGCCAGAGTAAACGGCGCAAAAAGAACCTCGTATATAAAAGGATTCGTGTAAATCTCTGATACCGCACTAGCTTCTCTTCAAAATGCGGTTGGTGGGGGGGGGATGCGAAGCACGCAAAAAGAAAGAAGGGCGAAAACGCCGATGTTAGCCGCAGCTATAGCATATTTGATGCCGATTTGAGATCAGTGAAAGCCTAGTTTGTGTGGCAGGAGACGTCACGTCGTCCCAATTTCATCAGTCAGGCAAAGAGCGATAGACTGCGAAGATTATCACTAAGATGGAGACGAAGTTGACATTCTTAGAACCTTCCGCATCATCATCAACTTCATGTCTCCCACCGCATAGACTACTCGTAGTAGTTGCACCCATATGACAAGACAAAATGCATAATTTGTGTGGTTAGAACAGGAATCGGGTTCACATTATCCAGTCACAAATGTCAATGTCGACCATGACCCTGAAGGGAAAAGGCAAAGATATGACTTTGAGCTGTTGTAGAGACTAGGAAAAGGACTTGATGCTATGGCTGGTGATACCTCATTCATAGAACTCAAGCGCGCAAGAAGAAGTGTCACACACACAAGACATTCTGATATAGATTTGTAGAGAATTGAGGAGTATTAGAGAGGTGTGCAGATGCTCTGTGCTGTGTATCAAAGCATGTTACTCTACGTATGAAACAGATGGCATTTTCCGACGAGCCCCAATCCGATTATCTGATTGTATTGAAATAATACCCCGGAAAGACAGCATCATAGACATATCAGATTGGTGAGGAATTCTTCCGTGCAAGCTGCCTGTCCTCGATTAAGCCAGGTTAGTGTCTAGAAGTGGAAGAGATGAATTGTCTAGTTTTTCCCCCCCCCCCTCCCCCTTACAACAAGGATGAAATGTTGTATCTTGTCCACGTTGCTCTACAGTTGAGGGACAACCTGATAAAGCAGCCTAAGAATACCCTAACGAAGCTTCCTTAACTATGAAAATTGCATGGCGTGTGTCCCAGAGTCTGTGCACATGTTTCAGTAGATGAGTGGTTTGACCACGGTGAACCGTTGACATATCAGTAGAAAGATGAATGTTCTCAAGTTTAGGACAGATCTCTGTATGCTGCATCCACAGCACCAACATTCCTCTAAGCAATACAGTATGGCTATATGACTGTGCCCACCAACAGACTCAAGCTCTGAGCTCATTACCCTTCTTCACCAGAATTTACAGTGTTATCGACGTATGATCCAGACACTTGCCGTAGATACCACTCTTGCAGAGGAAACTCTTGACCATCTTGACCCTGTCACTGGCTCTGGAGTTCAGCCAAAATATTTACCAGGAAGCCAGTAACTCAGGTGTGATAATTATGATGTGTCTAAAGACTTTAACATATGGCAAACACTGGATGTCATGGATACTCAGCATGTAGTGCATCCACAGGGCTGGACGCAGGATAGATCTTGTGGGGTGCGGGGACTTGAAAATGGATTTTTTCCTATTGTTTTGGTAAAGTGGACCTACCCCTACAAATGGTCCTTTTTTTGGACTTTTGAAAATTGTTATCATTAAAAAGTGGGGAACTTTGTGTGAATATTTCTCTAATTTGACTTTTTTTTAATCAAAAGTAAACATTTTTGCCCATTTTGTGGGAATTGGTGTGCAACCGCCACACCCTGCGTACGAGCCTGAAATCTAGAAAGACAAGAGGTTCCGAATGTTGATGAGGATGGCATAATCATGCAATTCCTGATATTTTAGGTAGTGTTTAGGAGGTTCAAAGTTCCCATTATCAAAGACCTTCTAATCATAGTATAGCTCGTGTACGGGGACATGCTAATACAAGTTGACCAATCTTAAGGAGAAAGTACACTCCATGTCATTCAACATGGCTTTCTTATTGTCGAGGAGTAAGGAGACCTTCGATGACAGGGCCCACATCTTAGAAAAGTAAGTGGAATGCAATGTGAAACCGTCTCCTGAGTGACAACATGTTAGTTGGCTATATGCCTCTATTGAATGTCCCTGCTCATAAAACACCCGTGTCATCACTAGGGCCACAAGTATGCCATCTTTAGTGCACACTCTTCTTGAGGTTATTGTGTCAAGGGAAAAGTAATTCCACGTTTGTTGCATTAACTCCACATTCGTTAATGACAACATGTTAAATACATAATGTGTAGTTATGCTTAGCAGAACTATCCAGTATAGATTCTACTGAACTGGCCAATAGAGAGTGAACAAAAACACATTAGCAAGATTTCCAAAGTTAGAAGCTCACTTGGGTAAACCAATAGGTTGTACCCGAGCCATCTTGTCGAATTAGGGGTAGAGGGACCTGGTGGATGCTCTTGTGGTGAGGAGTGTACTGAAGATCCCCTATCATTGATGGGCCATGTTGGTGTGATACCAGAAACTGTTCTGGAAGTCCGAACATTTGATCCCGGTGTGAAAGGGAGATATGGTCCGGCAAGAACCACAGTACGAGCTCCATAGACGACACGAATAAAGCGTGAATGAAACTACTGTTACCTGAAGAGTCAACTGAATCGATTTGCCCTATTGTTCACCATGTTACCGGACTGTGAGAACGGCGGACCATATTCTCCTGCCACACCGGCAAAACTGGAGGCGTCGTTTTAATGGTTTCTGATAGGAGTGATATATTTCCCATATACATCATTTGGAAATATATCTTCAGCTGATGTTAAGTACTCTTCTAGGAAGTTGTGTATAACAGCCATTGATCTGTCCTCAGCTTTGGGTAATGGACAAGTCTCATCTCCATAGATGAGTATACTCTCAGCATAAGCCTTGAAAAACTTAAGTTTGATAGTTCTATCAGTTCAGACGTCAAGATCCTCTCAATTCAAGTTTTGTTACATGCATACATGATGGGCTTCTTGCATTTGAAATCATGAAGAGTCCGGTATAGAAGAGCAAAGGTATGTGAATTCCGAGATGTTTTTGCAGACCGACACAGTTGGAGGCGTCTTCAATAATATGCAGTAAGGATTCTGCACTAATGATTTTTGGTGATAAAAGTGCTATATCATTGCAAAGTCAGGATTGTGAAGGCGGATTTCAGCGGTGTAACATCTACTTTCTCTCTCATGAACAACTACCGTGTTTAGAGCATGTCGCATGACAGAATCAGCCACAAAGAATAAAGAGGACAGTGCCAAGGTATCCCCGGAGTACTTATGCTTGTTTATCTGGAACGGATCTGTTTTCCATCAGATGTAATTACTAGAGCTGACGAATCTTCGTATAATGCCCTGATTAGATTCAATTATGGTTCCAGATATCATATGCCTGCAGGATTAAACATCGGTCTCTATGATGCGAATCGAAGGCTTTTCCTTCTTGCCCTAATAATTCGTAGGAGTGACAGGATTTGGTAAAATCGTTTCTGAAGCCATTTTGTTCAGCGCAAGAGTGCGTCAAGTAATGCCTGATGCCGATTTAGCAACATCTGTTGAATACTCACAGCAATGCTTGGAAAGGAGAGGCAACGGTAGTTGGAAGGCTGCGACAGGTCTCCCTTTTTGGATGAATTAATACCTCAGTTGACATTTTCTTTATGCAGTAGTAGACAGTTACAGAAGAAAAGGAGATGTGATCTAAAGTTGCCTGCAATTTTCATAACTCGAGAGGGATATTTTCTATCCAAAGGCTCCCAGATTTGGATTGTGCAAGTGCGTCAACTTCCTGCTGTGTAAAACTGTAGTTATGTGGGAACAATTCCTTCGACGACATTGTGATGGTAAACTCTTTGGTCTGGGATAGAAGGTGGTCTGCCATGTAAGTTTGAAAAGTGTTGCAGCCATGAGCTTTCTTTCTTTCTTCAAGTGTTCCACCAATCATTGTAGGTTTGGTATTCTTTCTACTACTGATGTTGTTGACATTCTTCCAGACACACTGTGTTATAGAGAGTGTACTTGCTGAACCTGCTCTTATGTAAATCCAGAAGTTTCTTTCTTCTGATACTGCTGAACCTGCTCTTATGTAAATACCAGAAGTTTCTTTTCTTCAAGGTGTAGGCTTCTTTAGGGCCTTTTGAAAGATGTTCTGTTGCCATTTCTTATAGCGCTTGGAGTCTTTCTATCATTCTGCACTTTTTTTCAGTTTGGGAAATGCTCTTAAAGGTTCTCTTTGGTTTCTTCGGCAGAATAGCCTGTGCTGCTTTAAAGGTTCATGGGCCGATCGCGAATAGCTCGTCCCCAGAAGTCATTTTCTTTTAACGGAAGTGGCCCAAATTTTGGTATCAGAAGAAGCTACTATTTTTCTCATTTACCTGTGGAAATCAGGGATAAAGGAATAAAAGTGTTTGGTTTGAGGAAGTATGATGTGAAAATGTGCCCCTTTTTGGTCGACCAATATAAGTGGGACACAGTACTCTATGAGGGCTTACAGAATTCAGTTTTTAGGTCTTAATCAAAAAGGGTTTCAATATCGGCGCAAAACTTTGCGATGGGGAGTTTTGGGTTTTTGAAGACAATCATCTGGCAGTAAAAAGTTCATATACTTAAATCGGGATATCCTCCTTTAGGGACACGAAAGACGGGGGCACATATATTTCTCATGGGTTGTAATTTCTTCACTCTTTGCACAAGTGGGTCGAACTAGTTGGATATTGATGCATTTACTATCTTAAGTTGTTGCTGTGGGAAAGTTCTTTGAAGTTCAGAGATCGGTCCTTACTTCTCTTGATCTTTGGCAGCCACAAGAGAATGAGGCAGATCCTCAGTGCTAATGTATATTAAAGTGTATTAAGTGGAGGATCGCACTATAATAACTTTACATGCGAAAACATGTCACCTGACCATAGATTACATAATTTCATATAGCAATCAACGTTTTAAAATTCAGTTTTACCATAATATGAAAGTCCATGGATATTCATGGTTTCCTACAGTATGAACATTATATGTCTTTACAACTTACAGCGGCCATAATGGCAGCCATTAGGCGTCCATCTTGGGGAAATGATCACCAGATCAACTCAAAACAGTCAGGAGGCTTAGAAGCTGTGGCCTTATCTAAATAAAGGGAATATGAAAGTAAATAGCTTTTAATACTCCATACGATTACATTATGATCACACTGTTAGGGTAATGGGTAATATTTTACGATTTGCGGCATTTTTAGGCGCCATTTGCATCTATAATTAGACCTTTTCTGGGGATTTGGATTTGTGGCACACTCGCCATTGGATCCTTCTACCCGAAAATGGTAAAAACTGATAAAACCAAAATGGTATGATTCTTACCGTGGGTCAGCAAATTTTTCAAATCTCTCAACCAGTCTATAACAATTCATTAGTAGTCCAATTGCACAATTCAAAATTCGTGTGGAGACACAAGACTGAAATTTATAACCAAAACTGGAAGAGAAACTGTTTGTCGACACAATTAACCACCAGAGATTGTAAGTATTCATGATGTCCAAAATATTCTTGTAAAGACTTGAACATTCTCAATTTCCCTTTAAGCAATTTTATAATCTCCCTGGAAATTAACCAGGTTTTCCCGTAAGCAATACAAAGTTAGATATTATACATGTTGCGTATAATACAAAGTTGGATCGGCATTATACACAACATGTAAAACAAATGATGCATAGTGCTTCCGTTAAGTGTTATATAATTTTCATGATTTGTGTTGTAAAATTACCAAATTGGCATACAAATTTTAAACGCGTTTGGTTTGCATCGGCATTTCTTATAACTGTGTAATTACATTAAAGATGCTTGTCCGATTTATGTCTATGTGTTCTCAATTGATATGAGAGCCTGGCACTTGCACTCGGCCGCATCAAGTACGGTGGGAAACAAACTTAGCGGTTTGAGGTGCAGCCCATAATGCATATTGCAAATCCCTATTCAATAATGTGCTAATCTTGATGTTAACCATTAAACGGAAGTTTTTGGTGTTTATATTGGAAAACCTGGATTGAGGCTCAAATATCAGACGAAAATGAAAAAAACTACGGCTTTCATTGATATCAAAAATTGATTAACTACTTCCGGGTAAATAAGGGATCCCCAAAACGATCGGACCACCACACTTTAAAAGACACCTGGAAGATTGGGAAACAAGTTATCTTATCATAGTATCAATTTTATTGTAGGATAAAACAAAATGAATTGGGTAATCAATGTAATATGTATTTACAAGGGATACTAACACCCGCCCCCCCACCACCCTGCTATAAACTTTGGTAAATTCATTTTGAAAAAAAAACAGATTTGGACATGTTGTCTGTAAGGTTCTCAGATTTGTAAAATTTAATGCATTTCATTGTCTATTTCAAACCATCTTCCCATGTTGTAATAAGGAATAATTTCAGTATTTTAATAAAATGAGAACAAAAATAGTATTGTCCTAAAACATGCATATTCCTATCTACTGAAGGTTTCTTGGGATAACTGCTAAAAACAACGGTAGTTCAGTTTTATTGCTTTAAAAAGTATATCAGAAATAAGTCCAAGAAAAAAACTAAGTTGGTATCAGAAGACTGAGTCGTACATTTTGTTAAATTAGTTTTTAGTGCATTATAAGTTTTAGGTTTTTGCTCACTTGAAATTTTTTGTTTTTTTAGAATATTTAGAAAAATGAAACTTCAGCCGCACAAAAGCAACCAAAAAAAAATGACAAAAGGGGTCAAAATGCAATATTTTCTTTTAAATCCAGCATTCGCATTAGTATTTTAAAAAAGACACCTCATTTAGCATGTGCATTTTCACATGCTTCTGAGATTAACTTTTTTTTTGCCTAAAAAATAACTTTACTCTTTGCTCTTTATAATGCCTGGCCTTTGAGAAGATAAGGGAGGGGCTTACTCGGGAATGGGGTTGGTTTACTCGGATAGGGTCTCAGGCTTCACTTCTGGATAAAAGAAGATGTTCAGCCATTATTGTTAACAATTCATCACTACACAGTGTAACAAAAATTTTCATGGCCTATGTTTTTATCCATGTGTGGTCTATATTCTCACGGCCAGCCTGCTGAATTTTGCACCTTAACTTGGTTTAGCAACTCATTGTTACATATTTTACAGCTCCACTGACTCAACCTTGCCTCTCAAGCTTACCCCTGCTGCTCACCCAGTCCTATTTGTTCCTGTACAAACTTGGGGAGATGGAAACGTCATTTTCTCCTCTCCTCAATGGAACATCCAGACCTTAAAGCTATGTTCTGCTTATCTCCTATGTCCCTCATCGTCATGAAATTAGGAATAGTTTACCCAAATTTTTCGACTTACTGGACGGTGAGACTAGCTGCACTGTGGACCCTGGAGGTCAGGGCACTTTTCATGTCAGGTGTTTATTCCCGTCATAATACGGTTAAAAGTGTATGTTCAAATAAAATGAGACGATTAATGCACCTTTTTTGTATTCCTACAGATTTTAATACTTAATATTGATAGCACCATGATTTTAATCGAGATCTCGCCATTTCCTCCTCAGTTTTTTTGAGGGTACAACTTAGATACCGGCCCAACAAAAAAACACTATCATTTGCAGTGGGGCTGGACGTAACCTTAACCTCCGTGTTTCCTTAATCCCTGTTAAATCCTTAAAGTAACCTTGAATGATTTTTTGCAGGTCAAATCAGATGAATGTGGTGTAAATTTATTTTTGTTTGTTCATAATACATTCTTTATTTCTTTCTCAACTTTCTTCCATAAGAAACTACTGGAAGAATTCCTTTTTTTCTTTCAGTTTTCTACTTCTTTTCATTCTTTCCGGGAAAAAAATAAGGTTCGTCCATTCCAGAAAGTGTTCTGAACTTCTCTGATGATTACATGTATAATTAGAATGTGACCTGTCTGGGAAAACACGTCTTTGTCAAAGACGCCTCAACCAGAATCGCCGGAGGCGTGTATCGAAGGCGAAGCCTTCACCTGAAGCAGAGCGAGGCGTCTTTGCACAAATAGAGATAGTTCTGTGCAAGCACGTAATGTGTCAATCAAAGTATATGCGGTCATCAGAATGGGATATTGTACCTACCAACTGATGCTTGTGCAATATTATCTTTTCAACTAAACCCGATTTTTTTTTCTTATAACCACAAGACAAATACCCGACATTAACACAAACAATGCCACCAGACAGTAGTTCCCACATTTGTTTGAACCGCACTTCATTCATTACGGTGCCTTAAGGTCGGCTTGTCCAACGAGTTTCCCAGGAAAATTACGGAAGATTTACCCCAAAAAAAAGAAAAAACAAAGCAAACAAAATAAAAGACGGAAGGCGATGCGCAGAGGGACTTCCCCTGATGAGGGCGCTATACCACATCGTGTACAGGGACTCTAGGAAATAAAAATTAAGTGCACCACCTTGATGAAAGGCTAGGGAAAAACCAATAAGATGCAAGGACTTTACAATGAACAATGACGCAGTTGCAACTTCAAGATTATAACCTACTCTGGTGTAATTAGGGCATTTTAAGACTGAGGCACAGAATATCAAATAAATTTACCTACCTACCATCTCAATAGGAGTCGGTCCACACTGTCTTAATCACAAACTGCAGTCATTCGGGATTCACTCTGAACTTCTCAATTGGTGTCGTGCTTATTTGAACTGGTCGGAAACAGAGGGTTGTAATTGATGGGTATAATTCTGATTGGCTTCCTGGTGTTCAGTGGCCTCAAGGTCAATTCTGGGGCCAATGCTTTTGATTTGTTACATCTAATGACATGCCAGTGTTGCCCACAAACTCCACGTTAGCTCTTTTTGCAGATGATTCCAAGTATTATAGAATATTACAATGTGGACGATGGCTAATCTAATGCACAGTAGACATTGATACTCTCTATAACTGGAGCAAAATGTGGGACCTTATTTCACCGTCAAATGGCAAATTATATCAATCCAACACAGAAAATGTAATTGAGTAGATTATAAAAATGAATGGGACTGTTTTAGACTGTTAGACAATAAAGACCCTGGCCTTGACATAACCTCAACTCTTGTATGGATGATCACATAAACAGAATGATGGGTAAAGGTAACAAAAAAATTGGTATGATCAAAAGGCTGTTGTTTTAATGCTCCTCAAAATGTTTCTAGACATTGTATACTGCCTTGTACGTAGCATGTGAAGATGGGTAGTTGCTCTAGAGCGGAACCTCCAACGTAACATCAGTATTGTTGAAGGGATCAGAGAAGGGCCACAAAATTTATCTTGGCCTACCCGAAGTGATTACAAAACAAGGCTATCTGATCTTTCTCTTCTTCCTCTGTCTATAGAAGAGAAATTAATGACCTCATTGTATTTTTTAGGTGTCATTCTAGGTTATGTATGACATAGTGTAGGTGAATTGTGTTTTATAACTCAGGAAACAGACCGTCCCACCACTAGATTCATCTCAGACCCCTTGCAAGACCAGTCAATCTGCAAAACTGAGTCTCACAAGTCATCTTTCTTTCAACGCATTGTGGTTCCTATTTGGAACCAAATTCCAATGAATCAGATTTGTCCAACTCTGTCGTCTCATTCAAACATCAAGTTTGAATTCTACAAGTCAAAGTTGCCGAATCCTTTGAGCAATCCGGGATGTACTTGGACCTCATTTGTCGATTGCAAAATAGTTAATGTTCCTTGTTTGGATAGTCTTATCCTCTCCCTCCCTTTTTGGCTGCTTGTGGGGCGGTTCTTTCTAGAGTGTGCTCGGCACCTGTTTTGATCCAGCCCTTTCACTGGACTTTTTTTTAATCCTTGTTTGTTTATGTGCAATATTGTATGTTTTCAACGCATTTGTATGCTAGTGGAAAAGTGGATATGAATGAATAAATGAATAGGAAAAAGATCAGAATAAATGAATGAATAAATGAGGAATGGTGGACATATTAAGTGGCCTCTTTGTCATCTGTATGATCAGCTCAGTTCAGTTTAGTGAGATAATGTGACTATGCTCCTTACAGGTGCGTGAAGGCCTAGATGTCAACATGCATCATGTCATCCTACTGTCATCATAGAGTGGTTAGGGGTGTCTTAGGTGGTTCTCGTTTGCTTTTCTTCTCTATTGTTTTCACCTCTTGTCTTCTTACTCTCAGTTCGTGAGATAAAGTCCATCTGTAGCTCATTTAAGGTGTGGGAAGGCCTAGATATCAACATCATCTTGTTCATACCTACTGTCATAATAGGAGTGGTAGGTGGTGTCGTAGGCGTCTCGTTGTCTCTGCACTCTCAGTTCAGTCAGTGAGGATAAAATCACTCTGTATCCCTTTACAGGTGAGTGAGGCCTAATGTCAAAACATCATCATGTTCATGACCTACGGTAATCATAGGAGTGGTAGGTGGTGTCTTAAGTGGTCTCTTTGTCTTCTGTACGTTTCAGTCAGTGACATCACTCTGTATCTCCTTTCAGGTGCCTGAAGGCCTAGATGTCAAACATCAATCATGGTTCATAACCTGACTGTTCATCATTAGGAGTGGTAGGTGGTTTGTGTTTTATTAGGTGGCCTCTTGTATTCTGTAAATCTCAGTTTCAGGTCAGTGAGGGAGAACATCACTCGGTATCTCCTTTACAGATGCTGTTGAGGCCTTGAGTCAAATCATCCTGTTCATACCTACTGTAATAAGAGGAGTGGTAGGTGGTTGTATTAGGTGGCCTCTTTGTCTTTGTACTCTCAGTTCAGTTCAGTGAGATAACGCCCCTCACTCTGTATCTCATTTACAGGTGCGTGAAGCCTAGATGTCACATCATGTTCATCGGAGTTGTAGGTGGTGTCTTAGGCGGTCTCTTTGTCTTCTGTACTCTCCGTTCAGTTCAAGAGCAACATCACGCTGTATTTCCTTTACAGGGAATGGACGCCTTGATGTCAACATCATCATGTTCATACCTACTGTCATCATAGCGCTGGTAGGTGGTGTTTAGTGGTCTCTTGGTTCTTCTGTACTCTCAGTTCAGTGAATAACATCACTCTGTATTTCCTTTTACAGGTGCGTGAAGGCCTTGATGATAAACATCATCATGTTCATACCTACTGTTCATCATAGGAGTGGTAGGTGGTTTTGTCTTAGGTGGTCTCTTTGTCTTCTGCACTCTGAGAGGTGCCCTAGTTAAGAAGAGCTCGCAAATTGGATGCTTTAGTATTACTGATTTTTGTTTAAACAGATCACAATCGAACACATTATCAAAAGCACTTTCTGCTATCTGTATCAAGTGTAAGTACAATAAAAATACACTAATAGTGATGAGACTAAAAGCACACTAATAAGGATAAATCATGTTTAAGTCATTTGAAAGTCAAGAACAAAACAAGCTGATTTCTTTGTAAATCAAGAACACATGCCAGAGTTGCTATTCTTTTGTCAATGGGGCCAGCAATTTTCCATGTACATTGAAATTAAAATGCATGCCAAAATGATATTGAAGGAGTAAAGATATATCTAAAAGGCTGATATGCTCAGTTGGTTGAGCACTAGACTTAAACTAGGTCGCTGGTTCAATTCCAGGCATGGCCCAATTTGTCATCTCTGCTCTTTTCCAAATATAGCATCATTTTAAAAATCCCTACCACTGCTTGTTAAGTTTTGAGACAGCATTTATCTGTTGCTGCAATACAGCTGTGATCAGGTTTTGTCACATGCAGGTTGAGATACTTATTGTCAACGATTTACACAGGTTATGCGGCGGAAAAAGATTGTTTCAAGAAGAGTATTGTATTAATTAAATTCAAAGGTCACTAAAGTGTCACATGCATGTATCATGGTAATAATTCTAGGTCTAGTCACTACCATAGATGTTTTGTCTAGCATTTTAAACAGTGACCTGCGGCCACATGCAGAGTTGGTTATTTATTATATTGAAACAGACTTGTGGATCCCCGGTATTAAATGTGGAGGGTCAAATGTCATTAAGGTCACTCAAAGTCTAGATTTATGTGTATACGGTGTATACAATACTTGGTGTAATTTGTATTGAAACAAGAGTTTATGTGCCAGTAAAGATTCAAAGGTGAAAGTTTGTGTATGGTCTCTGCGTTCATTATTGTGGACATGAAAAGTATAAGTGCCAACTTTAGTGCAGTATTGTATCAGGTTCATATGATATGAGGTCCTTTCTTGGGGAACATAGCTATGCAGTCAGAGGTCTGTAGAGGAAATTTTGAAGCATACTCAATTGACAAGTACTTGGAATCATTGTTCTTGAATTTATCCATAGAAATGAAGCTACTGTCCATAGCCATAGATACTAAAAGGGAGGCCAGGGAGTACTCTGATATCAAGAAGATCAGAGTTCTCGACTGATACTGTGGAATGCAACACCAGCCTATGGCCATAATGGTAAATCAGTACAGCCAATTAGTACCACCCGCCCGAGCCCCGGGCGGTAGGAAACAAAACCTGGAGGCTCCGACTACCTGAGAGGGTTTTTCACACCTGAGGGAGGAAATGCTATCTAAAGGCGATCGTCAATGGGCAGGCAGCATCGATGTATTCATCCTTGGTGGAGGAGCTTTGGCCAACAGCAGGATGATAAAAGTTGGCTGATGGGCATTTTCAATCTCCACCTGTAAGTGGCAACACTAGTCGGTTAGAGGACTATGTTGGTGAAGAGGATAACAGGAACCTACTTCACAATGTCCCCCAAGAAACCTATATGATGAAGAGCTTCTAGTAGTGGGCAGTCAACCAGCATGACAAACCAAGGGTGATACCTCTGTTCTCGGAGGGAAAAGCAATGGGCACCAATCGTGTACCTTTGGAAGGTCCTTAATGATGCTGAACAAGTGGATGGTGAGGGCTGGAACAAAGAACAAAATCAACTTCAGACATAATATACGACTTGGAACATGGAATGTGAGAATTAAGCATGGACAGACCAGCAAACCTGCATATTTTTAAAAAGGAAGGAAAGGTGTAATATTCCAATCGTGGGTTGGCTGAAGTCAGATGGAACTAGGGTAAAGGTCATTCTCTCTGGATAGTGGACATTTCACCATATCATAATGGGACTTCAATGACAAAGTCGGGCGCACCTGATAGCAATGATGTCATTGGAAAGTTTGGACTGAGGTGAAGCTAATGAAAAGAGAAAGATTGATTGTAATTGGAAAACAGATGACCATAACAAATACTCTTTTCCAACAGCATCCAAGAAGCTATACGCCAAATTGATTACATCTGATCAAAATGATGTCATTGGAAAGTTGGACTGGGGTTGAAGCTAATGAAAGAGGAGAAGATGATTTTTGTAAGGAAAACAAGAGACCATACAAAATTACTCCTTTTCCAACAGCATCCAAGACCAGCTATACGCCAAATGTTACATCTGAGCAAATGTAGAGAGGTTAAGGTAATAGTTGCTAAAAATACCTGGAGCCAGGCCCGTAGCCAGGAATTTAAGGTGGGGGGGCGGATTTGCCAGAAACGGACCTTTTGCGCCACCAACAAACCAATTTTTTTTGGCTCGTTGCAACTAGGCGGTTGACCCAAATTTTTCAAAAGACTATTTACCGCTGCCTTATTCATTCATATACCATGCAGCGCAACCCTACAAAACAAATTTAGCGGGCCTTCAACATCATAAAGAGGACCTTTGTCATTTTTCAGGGGGCGTCGCACCAACCCACCGTACCCCCCCCCTGGCTACGGCCCTGCCTGGGCAAGAGGGACTGAGGGCTGACTTAGATAGATTAAAGTTGGTACAAAAAGACAACCCTCCACTGGATCTGTGCTTAGCATGAATGACCAGTATCGAGGTGAAGTAAGGACACTCTTTCAGATACTCCTCAAAGAAGAGTGGACACTAATGAATTATGGAGCAAGCAAAGGAGCAATCTCCAAAGCAGCCCAGAAAAACTTGCCAAAACCAAGAAAATACCAATCACTGTGGAATCAGAGGGAGTTGTGCTTAGAAGGAGAGACGGCAGGGGAATGAACAGCTTAAATTCAGAGAAGTGATGGCAAAACAATATAAAAGATATTACGGGGGGGGCAAGAAATTCAGCAAAGAACCAGACAAGATAAGCAATACTTTTCTGAAACTATATGCCAAGGATGTAGAATGGCATTCCTCTACCAACCATCCAGAGAGCTTTTAGGCTGTGAAAGAAATTACTGGGAAAAAGACACAAATTGAATGCTAACTGAAAGATGAGGATGGTGAGATTCTAACTGAGGAAGACAAAATTAGGCAAAGGTGGCAACCCAATACTGTCAAGGACTTATGAAGCATTGATTGGTTAGGTGTGTAACAGAACCAATGAGGTTAAAGAAGATGAGCCTGACATATTAAGATCTGAAGTGGTGATAGAATGAAGAAAATGAGACTGGAAAGCCCCAGGCTGTTGATGAACATCCAGCCCAAGTTGATTAAAGAAACCAGGAGAAGACGGGTGGGTGTGATGCATAAGTGATGTATTACTATTTGGAAAGCAAGGACTGGCCAAGGCTGGAGAAGATTCAATGTTCCCAAAAGATGACCACACAGGAGTGCAAAAACAACAGAACGATCTCCCTCATCTTCAAATCAAAACAACACCATCGTATCGTTAGATTCCTCAGAGCAGGCAGGTTTTGTGGAAGGAAGAGACAAGGACCAAATAACAACATACGAAATATACCAGAGGAAAGCTATTAATATAACCAGCCAGTCTAATGTGGTTTATTGACTATTCAAAGATTTGACCCGGCCAAACATCAAAAGCTGTGGATACCTATTTTTTGTAGAAATGGGCTTCCAAAAAAACATGTGGTGGAACTGCCTCAGGACACTATACAAAGATCAAGAATCCACTGAAGGAACAATGTGGTGGACAGGGTCTGGTTCAACAGATCGAAACAAGGGGTAAGACAGGATGCATACTATCCTCTCATCTATTTAACACTTAGCAGATACATCATGCGAATGGCCCTCAAGGAACTGCAACAGGGAATTTCGTTGGAGGCGGCAGAAAGATCAACAATTTACGGTATGCTGACACCCGGGGGGCCACTTGTATTCAAAGGTGGATATTATGCGTGAACAAGAAAAGGCGTAAAAAGGGTCTCTTTTTTTCCAACAGGCGATGTACGCTCGTACATTGATTAGGGGGGAAAGGGTATGTCTTTTCTTTACCCTGAAATGTTGGAGTATATTTTAAGTATGTAAAATCAAATTAAGCAGAGATCAAAATGATCAAAGATATTTTGTAAAGATAACAAAGTGATATATTAACATGTGTAATGACACAATGCATTACTTGCTGTTTAGGGATAGAAAAAATGACAACATAACTCTTAGGGTAACAAAA
>JAMKCH010032833.1:0-16136 GCA_023653785.1 Ophioderma brevispina
CGAAATGAATATATAATTTGTGGGAATATATATTTATGGGATGTTCTGCATCTCTGCCAAAGACCAATGCAATTTGGTTACATCAACATGGAGAAGGTAAGCAAGCCTTCCTTACGAGTCATTAGAAACCACTGTTCTTACCTAACTCCTTGAAGTCCCTGGAGTGGGGGGGGGGGGGGGTGGTGGAAAGGGAACTGCCCCTGAATTTTTGATGCATTGTATCCATCATAAGTCAAATCATCTTAAAGAAATAGCGATTTCTAATAGTAAATTACGATGCGTCTGCTTACTAAACACAACACAAAGTAAGTGTCTCCTCCCCCCCCTCTAAACAATTTTCCTTATGTAGGAAGTTTGTCAAGTCATGAGTAAATATATTTCTATCACAAATCGGAAACTTTCATTCCCTTGATCCATGTAAACCCAACACAAAAGTAAGAGGACCCCTCTAACAATGCTCCTAATATTTCTTATGTAGGAAGTTTTATCAAAACCATAACTACCAAACTAGGTAATAATATTTCCATATTAATTAGTTACTGTTGTGTTTTTGAAATTACAGACCATCCGTTCACTTCACGGCTGATTGAGCACAATCAAAGACAAAGGCTTTTCAAAGTCACAAGAGTGATATCAACACCCAACAGTCGCTGAAACAATGTAAGAAGGCCACTTTAAAGATAAACAAGGAAGAGTCTGAATCGAACATGGACATGCGAAATTCCAATCCCTCTCCGTCCAATCTAAAATGTCTTGAGGCATTGAACTGAAAGTGTTGAACAAAAAGTTGTGGCGAAAGATCAGACTGTCTTAACCCTTACCGCCAGGTCCAATTGTCTTGTTGTTTCCTTCGTGCTTCTTCGGACACTTTTCCAACAGAATTCAATCTCCGAAGATGGAAAATTCAGACCTCCGCTGTTTGTTCCCTATGCAGTAAACCGAACCCCACCACTTTTCACGTACTCCATGGCTGCCTTGAGTTCTAAACAAAATCAAGGGTTTTTAATTGGCGACATGATTGTGTCCTGTTGGCGATCGTCCGCTTCTTGCAAGAAACTGTTTCATGAAGACTGTACATCTATTCTTATTAGTCCTGGATGCCAAGCTAACCATAACCCCCTTTTCTACTCAGTTCCTTCAGACTTCTCTAACGTCCTGCAAGACCGGAATTGCCGTCATTATACCGCGTCTCTAGTCCTATAACTCCGTGAGTTAACGGTTCCCCCCACAATTCTACTAAGCAAAGCAATGAAAGAATGCTAAGGAGGAGGAAAGCTGCAAACCAACTATCACATCTTATTCAAGAACTGGTGAAAAGTTTGGAGGTTGTGAATATGTTACTATTGATGTTGGCTGGCTCCCTTGGTCAATACTATTGAAATTGACTTCAGAGCTAGTTTGAAGTATCTATGCAATGACAATGTCTCAAGGCAAACTTCTTGTTGTCATCATGCAAGACCCTGTAAAACTGCCATTAACTGTTTCTTCAGTTTTAATTTCAGTTAGCGAGATATAGCAACCTGGTCCTCTCCTCCCCCTTACATTTTATTATCACGGCAAGTATACCACCCATATCTCTTTGCGTTTGTATCTTCTCATCATGCTGCCTCCCGGAGTTTTGCCATTATTTTTTCTTGCTTTAATCAGTTATGGACATTATTAGGTGTTGTTACCCACATTTTCATGTTATGATCACTGAAGCGATTTGATGTGCGGGTTGATGTGGTGTTCTTTTTGTTTTTGCTACAATGCCTGGCAGGCGAGTGAGTTTTTGCGAGTCTGTGTGAAGTTTTCGGTGTGGGTTGTGGTGTGGGTTTTTTAAAAAAAATAAATGTGTGTGTGGGGTGGGGTGTGTGTGTGTGTGGGTGGACGGGGTTTTTCTGTGTGTGTATGTGTGGTGTTTTATACATAATATAATAATTCATTTTAACTATACTGTATTAATTTACCTTGCCCTTGCCCCCCTGCTGGTCAGGATAAGCAAGTGTCCGAGTTTTAATACTATGCTAATAATGTTTTACTGTGTTTTATATGTTTTCCTAATGATTATATAAGCGGTTTAAATTAAAAAATTCTCCCCTCCACATGTTGTACTAGCATTAGAGGCTGCCTCGCCTATGTAATGCCTTTGTCTTCATTGATGACAACGCCAGTCCACACACATGAAAGAAGCTTTAATGCATTTGTGGTCTGTGAGGACATCAAGCCGATGGTATGGACAAAAAGTCGCCAGACTTCACTTCCATCGAGCTTCATTTGGGATGGGACCATCTTAAAGCATTCCTTTGCATACCCTGAAATGCACACGAGTACACTGGGCAAAAAGTTGACTTACGACATTTTTACAGGTTGACGGGGGTAATGTTATGCTATATACCGCAGCAGTGTATGACCCCCGGGGGGGGGGGGGGGCACTTCGCAATGACAAAGGGGTATCCTCCGTGTCCCAAGCAATCACAAAAGCACCCTTTCGAAGCTTGAATTTTCACCCCTAAACACGTAACAGCAGCGCAATTAGCTACCCTAAACAATTACTTGATGGAATTTTCGCCTAAACAAGTATCATTAGCGCAATTTTTCATACCTAAACAAGTATTAGTCTTTCTCCCTACCCTAAGCAAGTAATTATGCAAATTATTACCCCTTTATAATACGTAAAAACCCACCAAAACCATAATTCTTACAGTGTATTTTTTTGCCACGCAGAGGGCTTGTCTGAGCTTCGTGTAATTCAGAAAATATCTGGGGAAAGTTAATTTTTCGCCAGGATATATCCGAGGAAAGGTTTTAAAAGGGGAAATGCATTTTGAGCCAGGGGCGTATCCACAAATTCTCAGACGGTCGGTACGACTAGTCGATCAAAGTCGGACACAATGCACTAAATCAATCGGGCTGGTTTTGGGGGGGGGTTGTGGGGGGGCCTTGCAATTTTCCACTTTCCAATGCACCTTTCATGCTATTTGATAGAAATAATTTGAAATTTGTATTCACTTCGCAAAATATAGGTAGATAAATGGGCTTATAAAAAGTAAAACAGACTCGCTGCATTGGTTAGTGTCACAGAGAATTCATATAGTAAGTTGCGCGGGAGTGGTGCCGCTCTCCCTCGCACGAAGCCGCAGAACCCATAACCAAGCAATATTTTCCTTTCCCGAAACACATTTTTCGTCATGCAGAAGGTGGGTGTGTTTTCTCTCATTAAAAACCGTGTTTGGGTGTGTGTGAATATTTGTAAGTGGTTATCTTTATAATGCATAGGCCAATATCGATGTATAACAGTAAAATAGTGTCTGTTGGTTTGTCGTGTGTGGGTGGGTGGTCGTGTGGGCATGTAAGGTTTATTTGAACTAAGCATAAAATTCAAATGGTTGCGGCACAGGGTGGGTTGCGGAAACTTGGCGTATTTTTAGTTTCCAAGACATTTTCTATGGGTGTAGTAGGATCCGGGAGAATTAGCATGTAAGAACATTTTTTTGGCACTTATTCCGCATTTGCAAGCGCAGCGATAAATCACATGTTACCCGAAAATTGCCGAATCCGCACAATTATTTCCTGACTGACATTTAATACATTATGATTTTAAATTGCTAAACATTGTCCGTTTCATGGGTAAGTGATATAGAACAATTTTGTTTATAGCGACATAATCATGTACGTCATTTCTCATCTCAAACCAAATAGGCTGTACCTAAAATCATGTGTATGGGTTTACTTTACCTACCGCTCGAAAATTTCGGAAATTTAGGGATTTGTAAGCACAAGTTTGAAGGCAAGTACAGCCTTATGGAACACTTGTTAACTTTTTTTTTTAAATGCTGAAATGACTTGGCCCTAAATGCGTAATTAAAGTCCTCATTTAGGAAAATATAACCCTTTTTCTTTCTTGAATTTTGGGGGGATTTTAGAAGACCCTTTTCACTTTCGTAGGTAACATGCCCTGATCTTGAAAAAACTACCCGTTTTACGTTGAATTCCTTTAAACACGATGATACCCTTGTCGATGAAGGACTGACCCCACCCCCCGGGTATGACCAGACTGCGTCGCTACCATGTGTAGAAAAAAAACCGGTGTCAAGAGGTCATTTGATAATTGTGTGGGGGATGCACACAATACTGAGCAGTACTCAATTTAGTTAGCTGTTTGTCATCAACTCAAATACTGATATCACTTTGTGCTTTGAAAATGCCTCTTTTTGTCTTTAATCTGTGCTCAGTCAGCCTTGAAGTAGAGATGCCTCTAATTTTTTTTCACACACCGTTATAACAACCATAGAAATATTATTACCTATTTGGTAGTTATGGTTTTGATAAACTTCCTACATAAGAATTAGAGCGATTGTTCAGCGGGGGCCTTTTTGTGTTGTGTTTACATGGATCAAGGCATTGAAAGTTTTCAATTTGTGTCCACACCCTCCATACACTTTATGTTCCAAAACTGCACTTATAACCAAAAATTGCACCTTTAAAAAATTTCATATTTTCTTAAAATGTGCACTTCATAAAAAAAAAATCATTTTCAAATCATCGGCAGACTTCTGTACATTTTTAAAGGGGGTAAAAAATTAAATAGTAGCACAACAGGCAGATCATCAACATGCAACAAGGTGTTTCTGTCTTTTGTCATGATCAATCCTTCAGGCACTCTGGAACTTGCAAACTCTCACTTAAGTCCACCAGGAAATATGAAATTAAAGTTGAAGCCATTTAAAGAAAATATCTGCAAATCTATAAACTTTCATTCGCATGGCCTGGTGTAGATATGGATGGTAAATGGATGGTTGGTCGGCTCTCTATATGGGCTGGCATTGGGTGTATAAATCAACTCAACCATGCCTAAACTTCAAACTTGGTAGGGGGTGACAGAGCATGATGAAGTCGAACTACTGTAATACTTTGCCTGACGTGACCGCTTCTTGAAAGGCCTATGTTTTTGGTAAAATGTGATTTGTAACTCCTTTACCCAATGGCAGATTACCATCTAACTTGGTAGGATTATAAAGCATGTCTGGTGCTGTATACAATGTATTTCTGAGAGCCTATAAATTTTAAGGAGCTCATTTGCATATTTTGAAGAAAATTTGATTAAATATTCTGTCGGTCTCATTTCGCTTAACAATTGCTCCCAAATTTAAAAACCTACTTGTGGGGCCAGCTTAATTAGTAGTAGTAAATCCAAAGTTTTAAATCCAGTTTTGTTCTCGTGAATGTGGTGTCCAGATTTACCTCACACTCAGAGCAATCACCCAAGGTTACCCCCTCCTTCCACTTTGTCTGATTCAGTTCGTCGTCCATCCACAACCCAACCATCCCACTGCTCATCATCTTTCCTTAGTATGCATGCCCATATACCAGAGTACACCATTCACCTTCGCCAACCAGTTCACTGCTTCTTCCAAACCCAACATCTGCATAAGAGTCTTCTTCCTATCAATCAACTTTACACCACACATCGCTCTCACCAAATTACTGTCTGTTCTCCTCAAACCCTCCCCCCTCTCCCATTTTCACTCAGACACCATGTCTCATGGATGACTCCATAAACATCTCAAGAGTGATGAGTCTTTCAAAACAACAGTAAGAGAAGTAGATAAAAAAGTTGTTGGAAAAAGGGAACCCCTGTGCCAGATGGCCTCAAAATTGAGAGGGATAAGGCCAAGAAGAAATTTTCTGTGTCCAAGTCCCCACAGGCAAGAGAAAAATGGAGTCTAAATTTTAGATGATGAGGCTGCCACACTTAACAACAGATGGAAGAGTTAAAATCTGAAGACAACACTGAGAGTTTATACCACCACCTAAAATACCATTCACACTCTTGATGAAAAAAAAATACCAAGCAAAATGTGAAGGTCAAAAAGAGAGATGGCACTGCTCCTCCTGGCAAAAAAAACTCTGGAAGAGTGGAAAGATTTTTTTTTTTAGTTCATTGCTCAACAATGACAGCAGTTTGGCTTTATTACAATTACCCCCACCCAGCAGAAGATCTTCCCATATGTGTTGAACCCTCTACTTGTCAAGAGTCTGCCAAAACAATAGCAGCCATGAAAACCAACAAAGCGGCAGTTTTGGATTGTGCCATTACAGCCGAGGCTCTTCAGGAAGGTGGTGATCAAATGCTTGATATCATCCATGCCTTTTGTTCACAAGTCTATGCCACACTGTCTCCACCACATCAATGGATCGCCAACATCATTATTCCATATTTTCAAAGAAAGGTAACCTTTCTAAGATGACCCACTATTCAGTGAGGCATATCACTGACGTCTCCCAAGGCGGCAAAGTCTACAATTCATATCCTCTTTCTGAGAAGAAACCAGGCTGGTTTCAGACAAGGATGCACATCTACAGCAGACTATACACATCCTGTGAAGAATTATGGAAGGCTTTAAAGATACCAAATCCCAAAATGGAATGTCTGCTTGAATGTCTTATTGAAAGCTAAATACTTGGACCGTTTGCTGATGATTACACTCTCCCTGAGTCTTCTATTTCACAGATGCGATGCAGCATAGATCATAACCCCCTTTCCTCTCCACTTCACCTCCTGAACTAGTATACATCCACCCTCTCTTCTTCAACTCTCACATAATCTCGCTCCTTCCTCCTCTCAAGCTTGCCACATTCCACTTCCTGCCGCTCAACCCCAAACCACTCATCTTCTCATATTGCAAGTGATGCCTGTGAGGCCCAGAGTGAGTGCTTGCACCATCCTTTTTTAGGTAGTGCCAGTGCCACCCACACACCCCCTAATTACTACACATAATTCAATTGGTTTTATTTCAAACTTTATCTTCAGGTCCACACAGTCCTTTTTTGAGGATAGAGTGTGTATAAAGTTAACATCATGGTGAAGATAAGGTCTTATAGAAGTTGATGAAAATCAGTACCACAGTAGTTTTGGATTCAGAGTTTTTTTTACTATTACTATGCTGGATAGTATAATGCAATGTGGGTGCAACACAATACGCACTAATATTTAGTAAAATAAAAAAACTCTACAAAATTTGTCTACTGTAGGGCTATTATTTTAAAAGTATTTATGCCATTGCTAGTATAGACCGCATGCGGGGCACCCCGATCCCCGAAATTCCCTGACCGGCACCCGAACCCGTGGTCGGGGTGCATTTTAGCATTAGCACATTATTCCGGTCCGGTTCCAGTCAGTCCGGGGATCATTTGTACGGGTCGGGTAGGGTCGGAGCTATGTGGCTTCGGTCCGGGGAAATAATTTTACGCGGTTAAAAATCAAGAAAGCAAACAATATGAAAATGTAATATCTGATTCGTCCTGGTTTCATGGTAATTCCTGCAAGCATCACCGTAGCATGTTTTTCCCCGGCTACGTTCCGGGCCTTAATTGTATGCATAATGGGAGTTCTCCGCCCCATTTCTCAAAATGGTTTGTCTGAATCAGTTACACATACATGCACTTACAGCATACTTACGAATCTGCGTGAATTTAATGACTGTCAAGTATGGATTCTAAATCCAATTTTTCAAGTTAAATCGCAAAGTGCTTCGTTCATACACTAATTCGCGAGTTTGCCAGTTTCATTATCTTTGAAACATATACTCAGTCATATAGCATAACAAGCACACGGCGGCGCTTCCCCACTGATCTCTCTACACAGATCATTGCGCTTCCCCATAGCGGCTGAAGATGATCGCTGGTTCTTGGAAAACTTGTAAGTCCCTGTAATATTGCAGAAAACGAGCGGAACCATTGCAAATGTCGGACCAGGGGGTAGGACATGCAACAGCAACAGCGCAGTCCCTGAGTCGACAAAATCGCACTTATCTGTTCTGATTATGAATTTTGAAACTTGCCTTTATTTTAAAAGATAAAAGCATGACCCATATCTAGGGATTTTACTTGAAAAATGGGCCCATGTCTAAGGGATTTTTCTTTCTTCCTGCGAAAAACTCAACCCAATTTGGGACTTGTAATAATCATATACGTCTATGATACTATAGTGCTCCCTTCACAACTGCATCCTTGTTAATTTCATGTTTAAAACATTAAGGTCATCCGTCACATTACATTTCGCATTCACTGATATAGTCTTAACATTTACAACAAGATTTTTGGTCAATTATTATACTTCGCATTTCGGAAAAGGTAAACTTTGACCAAGAATGACAATGACGCAAGTTATCCGTAATCAATTTTTGAACATATATAGTCTGTGGCCATGTGTGTTCCCTGGGCTTTGAAATGTTTTATTTTCCGTTCTCTGGCGGGAACTTGTAATTCTGATATGATTGACACAAAACATTATGGTGCCAATTTTTTCGGTGTGTGTTCACCATTTACTGCAAATTAAGTCATGACGTCATATTTCAAAATTAAATTCCCAGTACACACTCAAATCAACCATTTATAGCTTCCTTTATCATCTTTAAAGCGTGAAAATGTTTAAAAACAATGAAAACATGCAGCATTCCAGCAATACTCAAGATGCGTCCAAAAATGAAACATTTTTATTTTTTTCAAAATTGAACAAAGTGGGCCAAAAAATCATTAAATGAGGAAAAAAACATATTTTCATGAGTAAGCAAAACTGTTATCAATCATTAGCTTGCTTCAGATCCAGTATGGGTACTAAAATGTTCCTCCAAAAGTTCCTCACACATGCAAATTTGTGAATAAATTCACCAACTATGTCAGGCATATATTTAATATCATCTGCCCATTAAATTCAGATGGCAGCCATATGGAAGTCTTCATTTTTGGTTAAGTACAATTACCATCTGGATAGATTTTAGTTCTATGATCCAGAAATTCACATAAACGTACGAATTTTTTATGAAACAATAACCTTGACATAGAAACTCAGTCTATTCTATTTTTGGTATTTGTTAACATACGGTTCAAATGAAAAAATTGGCAATATGCCTTCCGTGTAAGTTCTTTAAACCTACCAAATTGCCATGTACCTGTTTTCACTTGACCAACATCTTGAAATTTAAACTGTAACAAATAAGTACTTTAATGTCAATATCCTGGTGATAAAAACATGTCCCCTACCCCCATTTATAACGTTTAAAATAATTTTCTGGATTATACATAACTAAATATAATACAGACATATGCCTGTGTCTTGATTGGGGGCTCTCTAGGTGGGCTGTTTCCATAATTTGAGAAATCTGACATTGTTTTGTAATGATTAGAGTACTTAAATGTGAAGATACTCTCCAAGTAAACACTCATTTTAAAGCCCATTTAGTTAGCTTTTAAGTGGATACTAAAAACTAAATCTTGATCAGACTTCAGAATTAAAATTATGACTAATTAATAATGAAGGTTGAGGGTGGAGCAATTGGGACACGGCATTGGGACCGGATACACCATTAAAAAAAGTCTATGGGAAGAATATGAGGCTTGGGCTCTTATTGTTTTTCTTTACTTAAATCGTTTAATTATTTAATTATATCAAAAAGCTAATTAAACGCCCTTTCAATTTGAGACCATAATATTGTTGTGGGACTCTAATAACAGAATTATAATCAATATTGATTAATAACAAGTCGGGATTGAGTATACAATGGACACGTTAAACCCACAATATAGAAAAACAATGTTTATTCACCCATTATGTGTCTTCATACCATTCAACTGAACTAACACCTTAAAACTAATTAATTACATCACTTCAATTCCATGACCTAATTAACATAGACCTTAACATTTAATGAAGCTCATTAATTATTAGACAAGCTGGGATGCAGAGGAAATGGGACACGGTATGATTGTGCAATTTTTAGGTGAAAATGAGTGTTTACTCAGTAAAAGACAATTTTGCATCTGTCCTGTTTTTAATTATACCTTCTATGATAACTATTTAATTATTTATTAAGATTACCAAAATGATTGTTCTTTATTTAAATATTATTCTTAATTAATCAAATGAAGAATCAGAGTGGAGGAATGAGGCAAGCTGCTATCAAAACGATGAGACTGTAAGCCCCTCACCGTACGCAAATTATGTTAATTTGAGGCATATGATTATCAGAAAAATAATTTCAATCATGAAATGTTTCCTTTAAAGAGTGGTTTAGATATACTTGGTGTTATATCTCTTTATCCATATACTTGTTGATGCTTAACATGGAGCTTCCAATTTGGAGCATCGACCTGTAAATTCATACTTGGTCATACAGTAAAATAATTTTCACAGGGGTTTACAACCCTATTATTGTTTACATTTTTATGACTGGTTATTGGTTTTACTTTGCAATACTGATTGTTGCTTCCAGCAGAAGCTACTTGCGCAAGAAGTCCTTTAAAGCAGTCTTTAGGACTTTATGCCATATATGCACATTTTTATGCCAATTTTGTTACCCGTTGCTCCCAAAATCATAAAAATATGTTCTACTAGGGGTACCTTGTCAAACTTACCATCATCGAAAAAATATTTGTAACACTAGATGCAGTATATTGGAACCATTGCCATGTTCACAAATGATGATCGACTTTGGGTAAGTCATTGTTCCTTAGAAAGCAGAAGAGGTCTTTCCCTTTTACCAATCTCCGCCCTCCCCATCATTCAATGTTGGGGGCCTGGCGAAGCTGTTGACAAGATTTACTCGGATCAACATTGAATTGGGGGAGAGGGGGTCACTTTTCCTAAATCGGTCAAAGTGTTCCAACATTTTTTTTCGAGGATGTCTGAGTCATTTCCAAAAGATTTCATCTAATGTCACGTTTTTAGCTAATTTTAAAAACTAAGCACGATATCGAAACCAAATTTTCAGTACACTATCTCATAAAGATTCTCCCATTGTGGAGAAATCTCAATGAAAATAACATGTTTTACGGGACTGTTCAAGTATTATGTAAAGGTTGAGGGCAGTGAAGCATTAATAATATACTACACAAGAACTGAACTACACGATCACTTATTGCATTTCATTGATATCGTTAAAACAGAAGGTGGTGTCACAAAGTATTTTACATACACTTTTATTACAATTCGTACTCATCTCAGAAGAAAAAACAAAAAGCTCAAATACAAGTTTGGACCGGTCACCAATAACCCTTTGTTTGAATAACACTTGTGATTGTGGCGTCGGCAGGTAGGCCTATACAAATTAAACGGTATATGATATATGAGCCATTTCTGGGTGGGGGTTCTATCTTGGACTATTATGGTATAGGGTACATGTAAGTTTGACATTTCCGTGCAATATTTTCAAAAAGCATGGGCACTTTAAAAAGCAATTACCCATAGGACCCATTACAAGAAAATAGAGTCAACCCGGAAACGCCTGCTGCCATATGATTTCGACAGGACAGGGGACTAAATATTAAATTGGCAGTGAATGAACATAGCACAGGTGAGTTGGTTTCGACCGGCTAACTCCTGCATAATATCATGTATCAAATATACTCTAATTAAGAAACTTATCCATCTAAAAAAATTAAAAATAATAATAAATAAAAATCAATCAGGATCAAAATCATGAAAAACATAAACCTAGATATGATCAGGGTAGTACAGCGATCAGACAATAAATATAAGTGTTCTACCTTTTTTTTGCGGGATTCGAACCAAGTGTTCTCAGTGTGGCAGTCTGAAGCCCCTACTGACTAAGCCAACTTGGAAGAGTACTTCAAACCTGAACAAAAAGCAAATAAAATCCCGTTACCATATCATTGCAGGTGTGTTTAGCGAGTTTACAGTACACAGTTTACAGTCACAAAAATGTCCTTTCTGATTTTGTTTCATTTTAAACAATGTTTCATTTACTAGGGATGACAGTTTACAGTGTTTCATATATGTCGATTTCAGAAGATAGTTAACGTTTAGGGCATATTGACGCCGGTTTACACCATCCGAAAAAGAAAGTAATTGGTAATTAATACTAATGAAACTTTAGTTTTTCGAGGGTTAAGCGTTCTACAACGTGGGTTTCTATGTTGTAAAGCGTTTGTGAACTCGTGCCGAATTACACTGTATAACCTCGAACCTAAAGCACAGAGTCGACAAAAGCAGGTGTCACTCAATATGTGAATGACACAGGTATCCGGTAGATTGAGAATTATGTAAAAGTATGCATTTGCCGGTATAGGTTATTAGATCAGATGTGTAACAAGTAGCCGACAAAAGGACGTACTATTTGTTTAACATTTCAAACTTAATCACTCAAAAGATAAATATTCAATGTTCTTTGATATTTTATCCACCCCCCCCTCCGCCATTTGGCTTTGCAATGCAATGTTTTCTTTTTTAAACTCTATATTGTGTAAATGGACATTTCTAAGTGATTAAATCAAAATGTGAAGAAAAAAGACAAATTTTGCTCCCCCCCGCGTAGTCCCCATCCTCACACACTTTCGACGATACTCCGTGTCGTTTGCTTGGATCTTGTTTTTGTTGTGTTAATTTTTCTGTCTAAAGTATGTTTGTTGATCTTTGTTTTGTGTTTATTTTCTCCGTCTGAAGCATGGAGGAAAATGCATAGCGATACGTAATATCAGCGCGCCTTAATGATGAAATGCGCCCTTACGGTATAGTCGCAGTCAAAGTCGCGGACAAAGCCGCGAGCGAATGAAGACGCAAACACAACAGATTATACTCAACAGATGCAAAAGTACCGGCTATCAATGGTGAAGAATAAAGTATTTAATTGGGGACTTGTGTAGGAGATATTGATTACTTCACACTTCCAGGTGGGTAGAGGGGTAAAAATCACCCGACAGCAGTGTTTTCCGGCAGTCTTCGGTAGTGCAGTGGTATAGGAGGAGACCAAAGATCGCCATGTGGCGGGTCGGTGTCATGTACCGGTGACCTTTTTTTGTTATACTCACTTTTTTTAAGTGTACAATCTTTCAGCATATTTTATTTTGAGATGTATTTGCAATTTAAGTTTGGGGCGTTGGCATTCCGTGAAAAAATAGCTATAGCTTATATTTATATTGAATCAACATGCTGAACACGGTGTTTATACTGCTGTCAGTTTATTTTATTGTGGGCCGCCAGCTGAGCTGGAGGGACACTAGCAATCTGTTGTGCGTGTGTATGTGTGTGGGGATGATGTATTTGGGTTTTTTGTTGTGTCACTAAATGTGAATTTTTTTTTTAAATCGACCTCAATTTGAAAAGTTGAAAGTTCTATTGTGAACCAAAAACTTCTGTCATAGGTGCACATGGGATCCTTCATATGTGATGAGGTCAAAAGGTCATGGTGCAAGGTCAAAGGTCATTTGAGGTCAAGTTGAAAAAGGCAAAAATGTAAAATGACCTAAATGAAAACTTGAAGTTCAATTGGAAACAAACGTGTGTCATAGGTGCACCATGCGATCCCTCATATGTTGATGAGGTCAAGGTCATGTGCCAGGGTCAAAGGGTCATGGGCGGCCCACAGCTTATATCTTTGAATATAGTGAGAAGTGAATATAATTGATGAGATTATAAAATAGATTCTTTTTTGAACTTTTTAAAAAAAAAAGCTCTATTTTTACCTCATAGCCTATACAGTTCTATGTTCCTTTATGGATTTGCGAGAGAAAGTCTTTACTTTGAACGAATACACTTACTCTTTTTTGTGGGTTATATTTTGAGTTTATATGTGCGTGTATAATCTTCAATGATATAATTATGAACGGTCCCTATTGCAAGTAATTTGCCAAAAGTGTTTATGTGAGTGTACCTATATTTGTATGATTAAATCCTGAAAATTTTTTTTGGTATCTATATCTGGTTAGTTTTGAGAATAGACAAAACGTGAAGTTAGATGAATTTTGCATTTGGACTCAGACAATAATCGAAAAAAAAAGATTTGGAACACTTGAGGCAATATATTGGAACCATTGCCATGTTCACAAATGAGATCAAATTTGGGTAAGTCATAGATCTTTAGAAAGCAGAGGTCCTCCCTTTTACCAAATTCTTCCCCGCCTCAACATCAATCAATTTGGGGGCCTGGCGAAGCTGTTGACAACAATGACTCGGATCAACATTGAATGGGGGAGAGGGGGTCACTGTCCCTAAATCGGTCAAAGTGTTCCAACAAATTTTTTCGAGGAGTAGTCTTGTTAGATGGGCCAAATACCTCTAGTTTACAAAATATGATTGTTTTTTGGATAGGTGCTTTGGGTTGATGCAAGGCTACTTTGAAGAGAGTTACCACTTTTTGTCTACTATTTCATGAAGATTTTGATCAATAAGTGCTTAAACAGCCCCTACTGCAAATTTTGATAGCGATTTGGAAAGATGGACAATTTCCTTTCAGAAAAAGTTTACTTTGATATGCTAGCAGGTATAGTTTGGAATTATAAAGGTTTAAGCTCAAAATTGAGGCGGCCGATACCTTGAAATTGCAGGACGAAACGCAAACAGGCCCCCACTCAAGACGCAAGGCCATATGGTAATTGTAGCTTTTGAAAAGTCTGAACCGGGACAGACGTATTGGTCGCCATCTGGGATTTCTCCATGTTATCAAAACGGAAACGACAGACACGAGATTCTAATGGTCAAGGAATTACTCTTACACTTTTAATATTACAAATTTTGGATGGTATAACAAAATATTGGTTACATTTAAATTTGGATTTAATTGTACGGTTTATCTTCAAATGTTGCCAGTTTTGGCCCCCACTTTCAATTTGAAGACGCATCAAGGTGGAAAAGCCATGATAAGAGTCGTAATGGTCAAAGGAATATATTCGACTTGTTTCAGTGTGAAAACCTTCATTGGTCTTGAGCGTTTTCTACGATTTTTTTTTAATGACGTCATATTAATTGCATAAATAATAATTATAAATGCTCAGAAAAATTGGCACCATTGATTATTGATAAAGTGGTTAATGTATATGGGAATCCAATGCCAAATTAGAACATAAACACGAAAGCACACGGGAACAGTTTCCCGTACATCGGGACCAAACTATAACGTAAATACCACCGTAGCGCGGTTAACACCAAGAATGGATCTGAAAACTTCAACATGAAAATATTCACATGGCCCGTTCTACCGGGGAATTGACGTGGGCATCCGGTCTGGTCTATAAAAGAGGCGGGCCGGTCCTTAAAAAAGCTAGCCGGTTCCGGGTCGGGCGGGTTTCCCTTTAAATTATCGGGTCGGGTCGGGGCGGGGACGGATACACCGGGGGGGGGTATTTAGTCCGGGGTCGGGGGTGAAAAAAATTCTTGCCCCGAGGGGCTCTAATTGGCTAGGTTATGAATCCATCAGATAAGAGAAGTTGGTTAAAGGTACACTTTGTGATCCTAGCCATCTTATTTTGGGCTTAACCCTAACACGGACCGGGTCGTTTGCCGGAAGACGTCCAGATGCATTTAAAAGCATTTTTAATTTTTGGTTAAAGGCCCAGATGCAGTGAGAAGGATTTTTTTTTTTCCAAAGTTTGCATTTCATGCATCTCGACGTTTCCCGGCACAGGAATAAGTACGTTAAAGCGCTAAACGGCTGAGATTAAACGAAAAGCATCGCGTCATTTCCGTTAGACGTCCCAGATGCCCATTCAAAAGCATCGCGTCATTTTCCGGGAAGACGTCCCAGATGCATTCAAAAGCATCGCGTATTTTACGGGAAGACGTACCAGATGCATTTAAAAGCATCGCATTAATTTTTTCCCGGTGAAGACGTCCAGTGCTGCATTAAAAGCATCGCATCATTTTCCGGAAGACGTCCCAGAGCATGTAAAGCATTGGCCCTCCTGGGGAAACTGTCCGAGATGCAATGAGAGCATGTGCACCTTCTGCGGAGAAAACGGCCCCGACCGAGATGCAATGAGAACAAAGTGTCCCCAGAGCGGAAAACGTCCCAAATCAATTAGAAGCAATTAAATTGTAACTAGCAGCAAATTGATTCTAACCAAAAATCTATTTGGTTAACGGCGAACGAAATATGAGGATTCACAAGGCTATAGGGTAAAAATGTTTACGCGTAAGTGAGTTAAAGCTTCCCTGCTAATTTCGCAGTGGTTTCACGCAAGGCCTATAGGTTAAAACTTGAGGACATCTTTGCGTAAGAAAGTTCACCCAAGGCCTATGAACCAAAAGCGTCCCCAGAGCGGAAAACGTCCAAAATCAATTAGAAGCATTTTAAATGTAACTAGACAAATTGAATTCTAACAAAAATTCTATTTGGTTAACGGCGACGAAATATGAAGATTCA
>JAMKCH010032834.1:0-16257 GCA_023653785.1 Ophioderma brevispina
TGTGCAAAGTTGCGGATAATGTCGCGACGAATCATGTGACAGAATATTGGCCCCATGGGGGTCACGTGTAATATATACCAATGAGCTAATAATATGCAAAAACGCTATAACTCATCAACCCAAGTAGATATGTATGTCCAATGTGTTCACAAGAACCACTGGGAACAGCTCTATTTCTTACTGTGCACAATATGGGGTCAAAAGGTCAAGATGGGGTCACTAGGGGCAAAATATAAAAGAGCTTAATTGACCTACAATAGCTATGCATCTTGTAGGCATCATGAAGTGAAAAATGTGTCCACAGTAACCCCGCTCTAAGAGCCATCGTTAAGTGTCAAAGGTCACATCATACGTAACAGGCATAGTCTCCTGGAGTGGTCTATTATTTCCTTCTCTTTTATTTGACACAGACCCCCGGGGTTCACAACATTTTCCATTTTGGCGATCTTCATCGTGAAAAGCCCACACATGAGCACAAGGAAGAGACGTTTAGGAGTAGCACCCCGGTTTGACATTTATAGTAAACAAATATAGACTGCTCATGAGGGAGATGGTGAAAAGTATATTCCCCCAGATGATCTTGAGACCAATTAGGGCCTACTATTTAGTAGGCCCGCAGTCTCACGATCATCAAGAATGCCCCTTTAATCGGCCCACATGACCTTCACCCAAATCTGTGAACACCCTATATGGCCCTTGGGTCAGTGGTTTCTTTGGAGCACATTTGGGGATATAGCAATTGCTTTGTGGGCACAGAAGGGATTTATAGATTTTTTCAAAGATGCCCCTTTAATTGGCTCATGTGACCTTGACCCAAATCGGTGAACACCCCATGGCCCAACTTGGGTCATACAGTTCTTCTGACAAAGTCTAGTGATTATAGTCAATTGATTTGTGGCACAAGAGTGATTTTAGATTTACAAAGATGCCCCTTTAAATTGGCCCTGTGAACATTTGACCTCAATCTGTGAACACCCCATATGGGATCTTGGTCAGCGTTCTTCTAACCAAGATCTAGTGATTATAAAAATTGATTTGTGGCACAAGCAGCAATTTATAGATTTTCAAAGAATCCCTTTAATTGGGCCCACAGGACCTTTGACCCAAATCTGTGACACCCCATATGGGCCTGGGTTCACAATTCTTCTAAACCAAGTCTAGTGATTAACCCTAACAATTGATTGGTGGCACACGAAGGAATTTATAGATTTTCAAAGAATGCCTTTAATCGGCCCTTTGACGTGACCTTTGACCCAAATTGTGAACACCCCACTGGGCCTTGGGTCGCAGTTCTTCTGACCAAGTCCCCTAGTATTATATCAGTTTAATTTTGTGGCACAAGAAGGAAAGTTTAAAGATTTTCAAATAATGCCCCTTAATTGGCTCATGTGACCTTTGACCCAAATCTGTGAACACCCCATATGGACCTTGGGGTCAGCGGTAATCTTCAACCACGTATACTAGGTATGCTGACTAAAATGTCACTACGCGCAACAATACGTGATTTGCCCCTTTCAAAAACTTCAGTCAACAAGACACACTTGTGTTGCTTGTTTATTCAATAACAGACAAATGCAACGCATAAGACAATAATATAGATATTTGTACCATTGTTTTTGGATGTTTGGAATTGTATTCCATCGAACAGTCCCATTTTTGAAGAGTACGGGGGAACATAACCCGGCCGCGACGAATTCGCAGTATACTGCATTCATGGCCCCTGCCGGCCGCCCCCTGGTCATGCATGGCCTGGCCATGCTGGCGAAGAGTTTCAAATCGGCAATTCGGGCAAACATAGCCTGAACATAGCGCAATTAGCTGCAAAGCCAGCTTTATGACTCAAATTTCTAAAGTGTCAGCGAGGACCCTACAAAGTTTCATCTACAATCACATGTCCTAAAACAGGTAATTTCGGTGCTTTTGAATATTTTTGTTCAGGACACAAGTAGGGATGTGCCCTGCCAGGCAAACGCTTCCCATACCGACAAACCCGCCCACGCAATCACCTGCGTAGAAGGCCACTACGCCCTATACGGAATCTTTCAGACGCCCAGTATTTTTACTATAAGTCTACCACTCGCTGTAATAACCCCTGACAAAGCTTCAAAACAGCTACTCTGCGGCCCCGATGCATTCCGAAATCCGGGAATTTCCCATGCAGATAACCCGGTTGCATAACCTGTGACGTCACACCTTTCGGGCTCGTGTAAAACGCCTCATCCACACCCAATGTACCACTTAGCCCAGAACTCGCGCGCCAGTCCGATTAATGGCGCTCACGCTAATGTTTACGGCTTAAAGTTACGGCCCGTTTGCCGAACAAGCTCCGAACTCATGGAAGAAAGAGATGAGGAACCACATCGACCCACTTGAAGTTGAACGATTTTCTTGCCGCCCTATAATTGCAATTGTTTTTATTCATATTCTCTCAAGAGGCCCTCCGAATAATCCTATTCAATTTTCTGGCTCGTAAAATTCTCAGCACCGATTATGCTGCGAAGTAAAAACTCAAACATCTCTTCCAGGAAAGCGACAACACCCCGGGCGAGTTCTTGTATTTTTGCCGTATTTTGTTGGAACCCTGCAAAAAAAGAGTGACTAGCTGCATCGTGAGCTACCGCGTATGGGTATCAAATTCAAATTAACAATTCTCGTCCCAGCTGGGGGTTGGTACAAATTCCCAGGTTGTGGATTGTGACTGGTTCAATGATCCAATAGGAAAATTAACTTAAACATATCAACAAAATAACCCCAATGGTTTATTTTTTCTTGCAGTAGCACAAGTGTCATTTTCTTGAATATTGGCTATTTTAAATTGTATCTTTTTGTCATGTATTGAGAACATGTCCCGCAAGGGGTATAATCTCATTGTAAATTATCTTCAATCAATTTTTTATTTGTTTATCATAGAATAGGCCTACAGCAAAAACAGTATGATAAATAATTAATGTAAAAATGCGTACGTGGAAAATAAATTGTTACAATTTAATCAAAAATATTTTGCATACAAGTTAAGATCATTTGTCATAATACATTAGAACTTGGAATTTTCAAAAGAGAGTATATAACAGGATTAATAAATACTAGTGGAAAATATATTTAAAATATCAGAGTGAACCTTTCTTGGGATGTCAAATTACTGCTGCCTGGCCGTTAGGTGTATCTTTTCCAACTGAAAACTAGTATAATTTCACTAAAGTTGTCCAATTAGGGGCCGGGTATATTTTAACTGGAAATTGGTCCCGTTAGGGGTCACTTTCAGAACCTCGACCGAGCACGATTGTGCCCAACGAAAATCCCAGACGGCTCCCGGTCTAACGTTCAAATTTAGTCAAACTTTCATCCCTTATTTTTCACAACACTGGGCAGTCTGGGGCAGTAAAGCTGAACGCATTAACGATTACATTAAAGGTGGTTGTTCCGACTTAATGTGTCTTGTGTTCTCTACTTTATATGATAGCCTTGCACTTGCACATCACCCCATCAAGTTACCGTGTGAACAAACTTGCGGTTTTGTGGTAGACGCCCATAATGCATGTGCAAAGCCCTATTCAATACTGTGGCTAATCAAGTGGTTAACCACTAAAACGGCGGTTTTTTGTTTATATCTTGGGGAGAAATGGATTCGAGGGCTCACATTTCAGGACGAAATGAGAAAAATAGGAGGGCCTTTCATCTGATATCAAAATCGATACTACTTCCGGTAAATCAGGGGGTCCCCAAGACGATCGAAACACAATCCCCTTTAATTCTTATATAACGAAAACAACAACAAAATACCACCGGAGACGCCGGAACATTTTTGTAATAATATGCAATATCATTTACACTTTAACGTGTTCGGACATAGAGTTTTCAATAGTCTGCAGTATTGATTGCTCGCCAATCATCAGTTGCGGCAGAGGGTATTAATGAATCAAAGGGTGGTTATTGAATCCCTTCCTTTTTTGCGGGTGAATGGATAAACAGATTAAAATCGATTGTGAAGTCGTTGTGGTTCCTTCTTATCATCGCTTCCTTTTACTTTGTGACAACATAACCCCCTCATAACCACCAGCAGCACAAAGATCGTCACGCGCCGTACAGTGAAAAAAAATTGTAAAAATCAACCCAAATTCGAATGCTACACCACGCTGATGGAACGATCTGACGCCCCGGGGGGAGCGCGGCCTCCCCAGTCACCGATACTACTCTCGCTACGTCATCTGCACTGGCCCGTGAAGACCTCCTCACTACGAATTTTTCCCCACAATGACCCCTTTTAGACTCGGCTGTGGCCCCGTATTGCCATTATTCATGGAGGAGCGAGCATTTAGGGCTATGTCATCGAAGATTATGTCAGCAGGTACTTCCTTCTCGCAAAGGTATGAGGCAAAATTTTCCACACGTTCATACAAGGATACAACGTTTGCCGCCAGAAACCAAAACAACGCGATCGGGAAGCGCACGCCTCATTTGCTATAAGGTCTGACTCAACCGGAGACCAAAAACAGCCAAGAACGGGCCCCGTGTGGACAAATTCACCTTTGGGGCCAGACAAGCTTACAAAAGGCTGTACTTATTAAACTGTGTAGATCCGTCTGAATCCCTTTTCTTTCTTTTCCATCATTTATCAATTGTGCTTCTTTGTTCAACTGTCCATTAAAGTTACGAAAGCGGTCAGAGACCAGGGGGTAAGCCCATTCAAAAACCGTCGTCCGTGCTGGGGCGCTGACAATTTGGGGGAATATTGCACGGAATAATTAATTAGTTTGGTGCTTGTATACACACATAATGTCAATTCGATACAAACATCCGGCCAAAATAAATCAGTTGTTGGATGTTGGTGCTATTGGGGTGGTTAAATTTTGGTCCTAACCATGGCCACACACGAATGAAATGACACGTCAGTCGTCTTTATTTAAATAAACCGCCTCAATGAATACATCTTTTCACTCAGCGCGATATGCAAATAGGGGAAAAAAAGAGTATCTGAGCACAATGGATCCAGGTGCACTATTATTACACCTGGCGACCTCTAACCAAAGAACAATCAATTTGTTAATCACTCCGATTATTGTATATGCACCAGCTGCACCCAAAGTATGTGGAAGAAGCGGAGGCAGCCATTGCTTTCTATTGTTGGTATCTATGTTTTCTTTGTGTCGGCAAAACATGCGAGACGATGAATTTCTAAGATGACGTAACGCTTTCCCTCTCTATCTATATAGGAAACCTCTTTGGTCAAAGACCGTTATTTAAACCTATGAATATCATCAACACCGTTATTTTTTTTCCGAAGTGGTCTCTCGGACACTTCGAGAAAAATATTCCATAGTTTAAAACAATACGGACAATTGAACAAAGGCAATTTCTAGAACACGCCGGCCCAGGTGTACAAATGAAAGAAATAAACAATGTGAAAAGAACTCAACCTAAAAGCTATTGTGTAACACAAGAAGTCATTTACTTGTTGCTTATCTGTTCAGATAAAGTGTATTTTGTGCCAAGCCCATCTTCCAACCAGTGACCAAGCCGTTCATTAGCATGGAGAGAGGCCACTTACCAAGGAAAATATCGATAGAATTTATTGGACTGAAAAAAATTGGCCACCATAAAAAATGATTATGTTAACCCTATCCATTGTACGCTGACATTAACATCCATGTTTACATTAGATTGCCCCTGATTACATTTACCCTTAACTGATCGCTGATATGTATTACATAGACTCATGTATTTAACAAAAATCGTAACAAACGCCTGCAGACTTAAAAAGGAAAATCTTTAATGCGGAAGTTGAAAGAAAGTGTAACAAAAAATAAATGTGGCCTCTGCCAATGATGGTAAACTAGCCAAACTCCATTGATTTTAAAAGAGTATAGCTTTGTGATCCTGATTCCATTGACTTGCCGATTTCACCGGTCACGATTTTCAAAGCATTTCATTTCAATAATACGCACATGGTTCGATTCATGGCTCTTTTTAAATTGAACATTCAACATAGCTGCTTCAGGAATTCAAAAGTATCAGAATTGGTCGGTTGAAATAGGTTCCTGCACAGGGAAAGATTTTTATACTTACTTACAAGAGAGTATACTGTTCAGATTATAACAGACCCGAAGGTGTGACAAACTATTTTTTGGTTTATTCTTGGTTTATTAACATAATTGTCCATGGCAGCTAGCTAAATAAGCTGATGTGGTACCATTTACCATATTGAAAAAACACTTTCAAATCTGCTACATATATAAACAAGCTCTTGGCATAAAATAAATATATGACACTTAACCCTAACAAGGCTCTACATCCACAAAAAAAGCACACAGGTATATTGTGGGGATATTGTGGTATATGCTAGTTACAGAACCTTGCAATATTTTGTGGTAAGACTGTCTTGTGGTACGTGATCTTATCATTGACATATAAAGTGTGTAAAGTGTTATTCTTTGGACAAATGGCAAATATATACCTGTGGCCAAGAATTTTTAGTTTTAACGTGGAAATTCCTGGGAACAAGCTTGAAATGTTCAGGATTGTGCAGAAATGTGTCTAGAAAAATATACTAAAAGTCCCCTAAAAGCCTCTTTGTGCTTTTTCAGAAATAAAGGGGGGGCAAAGTTGTACAGGGTAAAACTTACAAATATTAGAATTCGTCCTTAAGTGTTCCACATTTTTGTAATGTCCAAGGATCAATAAAAGGTATAGTGTGCCCCAACGGACTACTTTGGCCGCTCGGTGCCCTATAGACAACGGTAGTTTAGTGCTTCAGACAAATTCTTAAAGGGTCATCCTTTTTTAGGGGTAATATTTCAAAATGACCAATTCATTGAAAAACGATTCAAATTGCTGTAGAGAATATTAAAACAGAAAATGTTTCTAAAAACAAAAAAAAAAAATCACCTATATGGATTCAATATTGACATAAAGAGCAGAAGCAGAACCGCCATAAGAGGCCTGTAGGAACCCCATCACACGTGCCTGTAATTTGCAAGTAATGACCATCACATGTTTAAATATTCATTGGTGTTCATTGTACAACTAGATGCAGAATTGACACATCTTTCAGAAGAATCCGGACCATTCTGAAATTTTACCCCCAGGATGACTTGAGCCCTTTTTTCCCATATAGTTATTAAAACTACAAGCCGTTAGAAGGGCAAAACTATACCTTTTTTTAATCCTTGGGACATAACAAAAATGTTGGAACACATTAAGGGACAATTGAAATATTGCGTAATTTTACCCCGGTACAAACTTTTCCCCTTATATGTTGAAAAATGCACAAAGAGGATTTTGGGGACTTTTAGTATATTATTGTAGACACATTTTCGGCCCCAATTATGACATTTTCCGCTTGTTCCCAGAAATTTCCTCCTTTCCATGTTTATTTATTAATTAATCTTGGCCTACTGAACGAAAGGACAGAGGGACAGGCGGGCCGTGTTGTCTCTCTGAACCCTCTCGCCGTCTCCTCTATTCTCTTTTTTTTATTTCCCTACATCATCCCGGCCCATCCCAGCACCAAAAGATCACTCTTCAGAAAACGTTACTCTATGTGATGTTTTTTAAAAAGGGTGGTTTTATGCAACTTTCTCTTGGAATTATTCTACTATTTAAAGGGCATATCGAACATTTTGCTCCTGTATTGTTGAAATAAAACAACGATGAACGATGAAGAACAGGTGACTCAAGACAAAAGCTTATTGTGATTGTCGAATACCATCTGCTGGTTAGATAAGACATGTAAATCGGACAACGATATCGGACCAAGATGATAGTGATTCAAAGTCATGGAAATCTTCAGGTGAATCAATACAAAAACTTATGTGGTTTGTCGGATTACCCCTGTGGTTAGCTATCATGTCGCCAACGAATCAGCCAGATAGGATTCAAAGTCAGGGAAATCTTCAGGTGACTTAATACAAAATGATTATCGGATTACCATCTTCTGGTTTAGCTGTTATATATGTATATCGACAACGAATCAGCCAGGCTAGTGATTCAAAGTCATGGACATCTTCAAAAAGGACAATTGGAAACAGGTTGCTTTTTACTTTAAAATGGTAACAATTGAACAATTGCTAACCGTAATGCCAGATCAATAAAAATCCGGATTTAAAAATAAAATTTTACTTTTTTTATTTACTATTAAAAAGAGAAGGGAATTTCTGCCTTTGTGTTCTATATCGCAATCGAGTGAGTGATAGCCGTAAGACATAAGCCTATTAAGAATTGCCCAAGATAGGATATCTTCTTATACAACTTCTTAGCTCAAACATGCGTTGATCAACATTCGGTAGTGCACCGCGGATAAACTCTGTCTCAGATCTTAAGATGCCGTGGTGTCAGAGTCCGGGGTCAGATAGACATGTGAAAAGGGAAGTGATAGAACTACTTATTAAATATCCAAACCTGCATACTAATAACCATTATACCGGCTGAACAGTTTCAATAGGATAATCTTTCAACAGATGGGAACATTGCTAAGTCAGATCAGGCTTTACTCGACATAAGATTATCTCTCCAGAAGAGTAAACTATTATCGACTAGACCGTGGTGGTCGACTCCTGCACAAGTGAACTAACAGCACAATGGGTGTTTTTAAATAAGAAAAAACGTAAACGCTGCTTCAAGATATTAGAAAAAAAAACCCGAAATATAGGGTCAATTTTTAACTGAATAATTATATAAAATCGATTCTCGGTCTTCTCACGACGTATATGTAAGATAAAGAATTCAAAAACACACCGTTATGAAAAACTAATTGAAATTTTGATAGGTTGGGCTGCCTGTGAGACTCGTAAGGGGTCGGGGGGAGTCTAAACAGGCCAACCAGGACCTTATAAACACCATATTTTCAGAACGGTGTGCTTCTAATCCTATCTATTACATTAAAGCTCGAACTTACAACAATACCACTGTCCTCAAACTAACCAACAAGCTAGTGTAGGTCCATGTGGCTATGCGTATTGCATGCAATGAGGGACGACTTATGGTATTCTTGGAAAAACGTTTGCTACCTTATGAAAGTAATACTGGAGAATTTTTGCCAAATCAAAGGTTTGCAATCATCACATTTTTGTGTTTTGTCCAAAAAACACCAAACATCTATTGATTCGTTGTACAACATTTTAGTCATGGAGGGCCACCTTGCCGACCATCGAAATAAATTTAATGGTGCAGGTTATTTTTGAGACGTTGCACACTTTAAGGACTATAGGGCAAGAAAATTGACATGAGGGGCATCAGATGCACCAATTAGTACATGGGGAAAATTGTAATGGATGTTTTGGTTTACCTTTTTTTTCATATACGATTTTGACACCAATGTTTTCCAATACAGAATTAATGGAGAATTTGAAATAATGGGGTGTCATTTTTTAAAAATGTGTTCTTGGGGGTGGTTTTTAAAGGGGGAGGCAACATTTGTACAGGGGTAAACAATAAAAGTGTTGAAATTGTTTTTAAAATTATACCAGTATGTAGCGGTGCTCATACGGTTCTAAAAAAGTACAATTGCCATATTACGACCTATTGTTTTAGGACAATAGGCTCAAAAAGTTCAAGTCATTATTTATAGAATGGCGCCTTTTGTTGGGGGGAAGTGAAACTGGTTTTAACAAAGCCGTTTCATTGGGTCATACTAAAATCAGAAAATGTCATATAGCATTCTGGTTTCTCACCTTTCAAAGTGAGGACTTTTAGAGGGGAACAACTTTTTAGAGATTAATGACTGGTGGGTCTTCCCATTAGACCCTGTGGACCCCCAGGGCCATATTTGCCCTCTTAATTCTATCAAAACGTCAATTGACAACGCGGACCTTTATATTTTCGGCTTTTTGTACAGTAAGACGAACAATTTGTGTGCACCGTTTTTAGAACAAACCCAGGGATCTGAGATTACCCCAGTGTGACCTTGTGAAACCCGTTTGCCGGTTAACTCTTGTACTATAACAACTCAGGTTAGGGTGCAAACTTAGACCTTTCGGTAATCCTTTGGAAAGGTTAGAAACCATGTGTCTATGGGTATACTTTTTAAAACACATTTTGCCCCCCTTTGAATTTTTGCCCCTGTTAAAACAGTTGTAAACCTTGCCCCCCCTATATATTCATACAAGAAGAACATTTTAAAAAAGGACCACCCCATGATTTTTGGGAATCCTCATTTACAATTTTGATTTAGGAAAAAACCTTGGTTGCAAGATTGTATATTGGTTAATTTTCACATAAAAATACAGTTCACACATGTTACTATATGCTGGTTTATAACTAATATACGAGGAGGCACTCCCATATTGGATGTGACGCTTAGGTGTAAGGCTGTTAAGACCCCAATTTCAGCAGCGCTCACCCAAGGACCCCATATTTTGGCAAAATCTTTACCACTGTTCAACCTTAAAAAAAACATGCATATTTTGAGGAAAATTTTTGAAAAATTTCACCAAAGACCCTATTTTTGGGGAAGTTTTGCAAAATTTTCTAAAAAGAAAAATTTTGCATACAAATTTGTCACCCGAAAAAAAAAAACCCTATTTTGGGCATTTTGGCTGTCTCTCACCCTAATACCCCTATTTGTGTGAGTCCTCTGTCACCGAACTCCCATCGGGGGGTTTCGTGTGACCATCGAGAGTACAGAATATATAACCGTCAGGGAACATATAAAGGAACTAGTGTTGACGTCAATCCAAGGGGAACTAAGGTGGTTATAAGGTAAGGTGCGCTTAAAAATGATTCATCTAGTATGTCAAAAGTGTAACAGGGTTTTGTCGCAGAAAGGAATTACACCCAAACTATAGACGACCATAACTTCAAAAAAGATATCGCATTGTAAATTCAAAAAGAATATTAAACTCCACAATTATTTGCAATATTTTAATTGTAAAACATCACTCGATTCGGTCGGAGTTAGTGAAGAAAATTCAAGAGATGATGTAACACATGTGCAATGGACACTTCCTCCAGTTTGCTCACAATAAGCAAGTATATCGCTGATTACTCGTGTTTATGATGGTCAAGCTGTCTTCTTTTATTCCCCATAGCCGGCCCTTATTATTTAACTATTTTGTGTAGATTTCAATGCCATTTTGTCGTTTATTATAGTAATAAACCAATTACCGTGACATTGATAAACAAAATTCCAACAAGAAAAACAAAACCTGGTTAAAAAAGAATGAACATCTTATTAGAAAAAACACCAATATAAAATATGTTAGAAATGTGAAGATGTGAGTTAAACTAGGGGGTGGCACTGCTTAGAATGAATTGAGAAGTTTACTCAATACTTAAAGGTTGTGTAAACGGAACAATAAGATTATTCACAATAGTTTTTATTCAAAAATAGACATATTATTTCCAATAGATGGTGTAATTCACATTTAAGTACTAAAGGCATGATTGGAGTGCAACAGTCAAAATTTACGGTTTAATCTATACTCGTGTTAGATGAAGTACTGGCCACGAGACAAGATGGTTGGTCAACATTTGTCGCCCATACAAAGGGCGTTTGTGGTTTTCAGATATGGCGAAACTGGTCATAAATTACTCTGGTCAGGCAGGAATTTAGATTAGGATTCCACAGAAAATTCTCCTTGCATGAAGACAACCTGGAACAATGTTAAGAAGTACCAATGAAACGGGTACAGTCAAAATTTGAATAAGAGTCGCTGTGTGGAAGGCGGAGAAAGCCCCGAACATTGCAAGCCATCAGAGGAGTGAGTGTTGTCTAAATCCAGACCAAAGTTGCAGAAGGCTAACACAATGTGCCACACATCCACTGATCAAGCTTTAACAGGATTAACCCGCTTAAACATTAATTTGTCAAAAACCTGAGATGTCGCTGGCATTTCTTCATTTTTCTTCAATTTTGTAAGTGAAAAAAAATATGTAATTTTATTTGTAATGTCATGTGAAATATTATGTTGAACCTGGTGGCAAAATTCATTTATTATCTTATTTGTTGAAAGAACTAAAATGAAAAAGAACCCATGAAAGAAGTATTGATTATTTCTCGCCTGTTTTATCTGAATCAACTTTATTACAAAACTGGGAAGGAAGTGTCCATTGCATGTGTTACATAATCGCTTATTCTCTTCAAACTACTGAACCGAACTCGAGTGCTCTGCTTTACATTCAAAATATTGCAAAAAACTAATTGTGGATTTAAGATTATTTGAATTTATCAAATGGATACCACTTTTGAAGTTATGGTCACCATAGTTAGGGTTGTAATTTCTTTCTGAGACACCCTGTACACCGTATACCAATCGGGAACAACGATTAACTTGGCAACAGGGTTTGCTGAAATCGGCAGCGGACAGTGTGCTACACATGGAAAGCGTGACTACAATGAGTTGAAAGCAAAAATACCATTTTAAATGTCATTAAAACCTAGGGGTGTCGCACCTCAAACAAAACTTGTCACTCTATGAGACACAGTATTTCTTCATCAAATGGTGAAATACATTTTTCGAGGACATCCTCTAGAATTTTTGTATAGAAAATGGTAAGTTGCAGCAAATTCGATTTTGCATTGTGTTTGATGATCAAAACTCGCTGAGGGATTATCGGTAGTCTGGCAAGTCGAAATTTCATAAACGACAGCATTTTGCAGAAATAAGACTAGAGTCACGCAGCGGCCGGTAGTTCACCTGTTCCCTAAGGCCTCGTACAATGGCTTCAGCATGTAGATTAGACAAAAGCTCGTGTTTATCATTCAATCCATATACGCGGACACAATCGTTGACGAATGCTCTCTATATGTGTGTGCCATTGTAAAAACCTATACGGAAAAACTGTCAATTGTCGATCTTATTTTGCGATTCTAGTCTAGGCCTTTTGAACATTTCTCGCTACCTTTGGCAGAAAACCAGGGGTCTGAAAGGGTCATGATTTGACACAGGTAGTACAGACTTGTATTCTCCTACGATATGCCAAGTTTGCTCAATAGCTCTCTAGGAAAACATGGCAAAATGTGGACATTGTGTGGACTGCAGACATCAATTTGCAAGCTGGATTTTGATCCGCAATCTGTCCCAAAATTTTAAAATGCCAAATTGTTGTTAAAGAAAATCACTGAATACATGTAGAGTGATAAATATAATGATACGTGAAAGATAACTTTGGCCTATCTGAGAGACAGAGCCAGGCGGAGCTCCCAAAAGGTTGATATGAACATAAATTAAAGCACAATTTAACAATAAAAAAGAAAAACATGATAGCTGACGAGCAATAAATATTATACAATTAGCTGAATAGAAAGAGGAAAAAGAATAAAAAAAAAAAGTGGAGGCGGAGATGATAATTGGTCTTAATAGCCTCCAAGCAAGAAGACAACAAATGTTATGGTTTTGTTGAAGCAAAATTTGGACTTCAACCGAAACTGTTGATCCCATTTCTATGAACAGCGTGACCATGGGGATTCAAAGGAAAAAACAAATCATTTTGATTACATACTCGCTGAAGTAAACCATTTTCCAATATAAATACTAATAAATATTATAACTGAAAAATGAATAAAATTGCCATCTCACTTTCTTTTTTCTGAATATCAGTGACAAGGACATACACTATGCTACAATTAACTCAGCAAATAATGGCGTTATTGATAAGAAAATCCACCGGGTATGCAGCGACAAAGCACTCAAGATTCCCCGTTGTTTATTTGGAACTCCAGAGCCATGGTTACCTGTCCATGTTGGTTGACAAAAGATTTCAGATGTCATGTACCTCCAGTTTTTAGACTGGGCTGCGGCCCTCGTTCGCGATGAGTCAATACTTTTGACGGTTATATTTCATCATTTGTTGAAACAAAGAAAACGACATGTGAACAAAACATCTTTGTGCAGAACCAAGATCCTTAACTTACTGGTGAACTAATTTCTATCAATGTACTACCATATGTTTTTTAGAAGAATACAAAAGAAGGGGGGGTCTTCTCTTATAGCGTCATATGCGAAACAACGCGGTAAAATTGAATAGAAACGGGGTTACGCGGCAAGTTATTGTAACTTTAAGTTTGTTTCTGCACCCAAAGTGTCAAAGTCTGCAAAACAACTTTCTTTCATGATTTTTTGTTCATCTTTGTTTCCTTTTCGGAAAAAATATGAAATGAGACAATCAAGGTTAATTGAACGCACTAGTTTAGAAGCCTACGGTTTATTTATTAGTTGAAAGAGACAAGGTATTGGTACTTAAATTGGGGAAGAGATAGGTCTGAAAATTTTCAACTGCATGGGCGCAACAATAACAAGGGCTCTTGTACTCCGAATAAAAAGTAATTTAAAGTGCTTTGTCGTCTGCATACCGAGCGGATTACTGGATATCAACAGTGCTATTATTTACTCGAGTCAATAGCAGCATCATGTACATCTACTGGTCACTGGTATTTAGGGACATTTTATTTAATTTTCAAACAAAATGTACAACTTTTGGACTTGACATTTACCCCAGCGTATTGAAAAGGTATAATATTGAATAATAACCTGTTACTTCGCCGATATAGATTAATAAAGTCCTTATGCATGCATCATTCTCTCTTGTACCATGGAGTACAGCTCAGCCATGGTTTGACGTATTGTATCCAGACTTAACAAATGACCCTGACTTAGCCCATATGTCAAATGACTTGGCTCCTGTCTGACCTTGAACCTGGCCCACAGGGATCAATATGTAATTTAATTGTCAAAAATATCTTCTTATACAGATTAAGTCGGTTTTTTGTTTATTTAAACCCAATTTTTTTTCAGAGAAACCACTGACCCATGCCTTACTTGGTTAATCAGGGATAAGGTTTCAAAGGTCTTGAAGGGGGTCATTTCGGTTCTGCAAGCCGAGAAAATTGTTGAAAAATTATTAAAAATCGCTGTCCTTACAATTACATAGCAGAATTGACGTCGTAGCACCACATGCATTGTTAACAAAACCAGGGTCATGAGGTTAGCCACAGTTTGGGGGTCGAAAAATTAATTAAGGGATCAATGACGGTCAAAAATCAAAAAAACATTCAATTTTTTCCCCTCCAAAATTATAAAAATAGTAGCGTTGAATTAATCTTCAGATATGCATTAGTGTTTTACCCGAGTACGCAAATATGTTTATTTTTAGGGCAAAAGGTCCATTCGGACAGGTCTCTTCAGTTTACCCAAAAAATAATTCAAGAATTTTATCTCCAAAACAAGCATAGTCGATTTTTCTTTTTATTGACACTGGAAAAATGCATTTTCCCGGTTTACACACGTTTTTTTTTTTATATCGGGATCCAAAAGGTTCATTAAGGGGGTCAAAGGGTTTTCCAATTATGCCAAAAAATGGAAAAACTAGACCAAATGGGTATAGAAGACAGATAAAGCCCGTTATTGCTACGGTGATTTGTAACTTAATTGAACGGAAATTTTGTCCAGCAATAATCCTTGTTACATCGTAAATACAGAACAAGTAAAGTTGACCAACCCCATCCGTGACCCGGAAGTATGCTATTGGGGGTGAAAAGGTCAAATACCCGACATGCTTAAATTGAGATAAAAGTATGGGTCGAGAGATCAATCTGGGGGTAATAAAGGGCAATTCCGGTCCAAGCAGCTTAAGACCCTTCACAAAAGTTGTTGCTTACCATGGGGTCAAAGGCATAGTAGGTATTTCAAGTTATTAAGTTTTGTTAGATATGTCATTTCTTTCTTCTTTCTTTCTTTCTTTCTTTCTTTCTTTCTTTCTTTCTTTTTCTTTCTTATTTTTTCTTACTTTCTTTCTTTCTTTCTTTATACTTTATATCTCGAACAGTCCTGCATGATTTTGCAAAAAACTGGGTCTCTAGTATCCTGTGTAAAAAGGCACTATAGTTTGCTTAGTAGGCAAAGAGTCCCGTTCAGCTATACGCGTAAGAGGTGCTTCTACCGTAGATTGTGGCCGTCATCTAGGCCTACTATATTCGTGAAAAAGGTCAGACAGTCGACTTCTAGCAACTATAATACCATTGTTTTATTTCACTAAGCTTTCGGTCAATTTGACCTCATCAGAGAGCTATTACATATTAATAAAAAATTTTTTAAATTTTAATTGGAATTAAACTTAAAATTTATTGATATAAAATTATCCCCCATGCTTAATCTAATAGCACTAAGTACCACTCATAATACCATAATTATAAAAAACCCCACACCAACAAAACACACCCCACAGTATACATACACCCGCAATCTCAATTTACATACATACACACAACACAACACACTCACACACCACACCCACCAACACTCACATCCTTAGTCCATATATCATTTC
>JAMKCH010032835.1:0-16417 GCA_023653785.1 Ophioderma brevispina
TGACGTCACTTAGTAGTCCCTAAATACAGTCCACACCCATTTATTATGATATTTTTGTATCAGGTTGATATGAGCCGTTGTCTTCCTATGAGCTATTATAGAGTCAGTTTAAACTACGTTATATGGCCCAAGTTGTAACCAGCTATAATAACGGTACTCTCTAGGACAAGTCAATACCACACTTTAATATTTTTACATCTTGGAAATGATTTAGGGACATTATTAGAAAGTGTTGGTTAATAACGTCGAAAGATGGGTAGGGCTGCTTTTCTTCCTGATTTACGTACCCCTATAGCGAATATAATCACCGCCATCTTTAAAAACAAACCTGTAGGTAAAAATATAAATGTCGTAAATTTTTTTGGAGCTCCCAAAATAGCACTCAGGTTCTTATTTCAACAATTTGCCATTTAAGTTCATTTAGCAAAATACGCCTCCTTGCGGTGGCCATCTTGGACGCCTAGATGTTTAAGCGCCCTTCAGGCAGTTATAACTTCATCTGTAATGAAATTATAATGGCGGTTTTACATAAAACAATGGAGGCCATTTTGAAATGGGCAGGACACGCTAACGTGCAGCTTTTCGGGGCGGAAACATACCTAATCCTAGTCAGGGGGACATCCCCTTCAAGGTGATATATAGGAAAATTAATCACTAATTGGGTGCAACGAACAGAAAATCTGATGATGGCAGCTTATGGGCTAGTCGTGACGAACGCCGCAAGTGGTAAAAATCGTGCAATTTCAGGCCGAATTTTATATTTATAAGTAATAGCAAGTTAGCAAAACGTAGGTAAACATGAACGGGGTAAAAGTTCATACCCAAAATTCCACGAATGAACCCTAATACAGAATCTACCGGGGTTGAAATCCTTAAAATAACAATTGGATATCTGATTCATGCCAATATATCCTCTATGTGTTGGTCATTGCGGTGTGCATCCAGTAATTACGGAGTTGTCTAATGCCCAGTCCAAAATGACTAATGATATACACACGTCACTATAAGTATAATGATAATCCATCACAACTTACAATATTGTTACAGATTGCAGGGTTGTGACAATTAGCGACCCTGGGTCACTAGTGACCCTGATGAATTCATCAGACTTGTACGGAATAAACTGCATAATTATGCAGTCTATTCCGTACAAGTCTGATGAATTCATCAGGATAACAAGTGACCCAGGGTCGCTAATTGTCCCAACCCCAGATTGCATACCTCTTTTCTCTGGTGTTGCTCCATCAGATTCCGGTGTGAAGAGATAAACTAATACACCACTATTAACTTCCTCATACTCAATACAAGGGCAGCCAGTACCAGTCCATTCATAGTCACCATTTACTTCAACACAATTGCTGCAAAAAGTATAAGCACAAACATATATTAATTAGTATTGAAGTAAGTAGGTAAGTATGGTGGGTGGGTGGGTAACCTTCGACCTCTTATGACTGACGACTGACTATCCAATATGACCTCAGGCTATTATAACAGATCTTATAGTAGTAGCTAACCAAACCCACAAAGCGCACACAAGGTGCAATCATTTGTATATATCATTGAGCAACCAACAGGGATTCATAGCTTGAGATCAGTGCAAGCCCTACGACAATCTACAATGCAACTATCACAGACAGGATCAGCTCCCCAAATATCGAATGGGTCTATCAACCAACGGCTAATTTCTTACCGGCTGAATCCATCGGGGATCGAACACACGATTACCAAAGCCAAGCACCTAACCGATTCAGCAAGTTTGTCCCCATGAAATACTCATTCTGATCACCTGTGGTGAATGTCAATCTAAATCTGTGAAATAAGAGGCATGCTGAGTGTTTTTCAACAATTAAGGACTCCTGGATAACCTTCGCCTTTCTATCACTGAAAAATCCATATTCTCCTTCAAACACCTTCGTACTAAGTCTGTTAGGATCATTCATATCAGCGTAGGTAAATATACCGTTTTCCTGCTGTGGAAGATGCATGTTAAGCCTCAAACACCATTAAGTCTACTAAAACCATTGCATCCAAGTTTGATCAAAATTCATCAAGGCATATATAGCAAAATCGTTACAAACATGATGACAGACGGATAGACAGTCAAATAGATGCATCAAGCATGACAATAGCGGCAAATTACATCACCTAAACCTTGTACAAACAAGTAGGCCTACAGGCAAATTGTACTTGGTTTGTACTTGAAGTGTACTTAATTTTTACTTCTTAGAACAGGGGCGGCGCCAGGGTAAAATCATAGGAGGGGTGAAACATCTTGGGGGCGAAACATTACAAGATTAACTCGTAAAGGTTAAAAAACATTTCTTTTACGTAATTTATTGCTTAAATCCCCCGTTTTTCGTGAATTTTGAAACTCACGCCGCCCTGTCTTAGAATACAGTACTAGTGTACTTGAGTTGGACTTTTTCATCAAGACTTTCATGTGTGCATGAAATGTACTGGATTTGTACTTATTTGGATACATAATCCCAATGTGTATTTTGTACTTCTTGTGGAATGCACTTTGGACCATGACACAAGCACGAAAAAGACGTTGTTTACGTTCAATTCACGAGGAACTAAGATTTGTTGACATTAATACTATCAAAAAATAAAAAAAAAATTATCGTCGGGTGTGACAATGTCAAAAGTTGCAGATTTAAGAGAAAAATGTACAAAATCTCTGAATAAACCGTTAAAAATCACGCCAGTAATTATTTTCTCTACCGATGATGTCATATGAAATAATAAAAGCAACTCATCGGCTTCAGCCAATCGCGAGCCTTATAGTCGTAACAAGTACCCAAATGATTCGACGCCAAGGCAATTCGGCCAAGACTATCGGCCCACAAGTTGATACGATCAAAAGACGATTCGACCCTCGGGACAATTCAACCTATTTTGGACGATTCCACCTTTTCTGTTATTATTAGAATAAATTTATGGTTATACTCACGTATAATAATTGTGAATAAAAGGAAATGAGGAGGATAAAATAGGGTACGCGAGACGCTGGGAGTGGGACACCAGCTACATAATTCCCCCAATCAAGAACAAAATCTGGCAACATGATATTGCGCGTCAAACAAAATCTACGTAAATTGGTCTATACTATCTGCTTTACTTTCAAACTCAAAAATGGATTCATTTGGTTTTGAGACTGCTTAAAATGTCAAAGTTCTACACTGACCGCAAACCAGTACAAAAAATCTTAATTTAGTGTAACGTGTCAATTGGAAAAATAGATTTTGTTGCTGAAAAGTAGAGAAAGTTAAGTTTATCATTTTAGCTAATCTACCATGACATAATATTTTTATGAAGCAAGTTACAAAAGTATTATGACAAAATTCTATGAATATAGTACGCAAATGAACTAATTAAGTCTGGAATTAAGTTTTTTGCATATTTTTTGACAAATTTATGAATGGTAAAGAATAATCATTATAATACTCAAATGATATAATTACCTATTTTATGAAAATATTAATCTTAAGACAAAAATAATAAACTAGGCAATTGCTGTTTATAAAGTGATATAGGAATGTGGACTTTTTCGGGATGTTATACGAAGCACGTGAAAAAAACAAAAAACAAATATAGATATAAATATTACCATTGTTGATATTAAAAGTAAATGGTTTTTTGAAAACCTATCATTTTTTTGTGTTGAACCATAGGCTTAAGTGTTCAGCTAATCCCAGTTTATATTTTGTTTGATCAGCGATGGCTAGGCTATGGCAATCTTCACCAATGTCGCACCATTTATTTGGATCTCTTCTGTTTTTATTCTTTTCTAACTTATAAAGTGCGTTGGTCCAATTTAGAGAGGGCAAATATTTTTTTTAACTTACACCATATGAAGGGTCATAATAAGGCCAACAAATTGAACAAAATCAAGTTTGTTTCCAGTATTCCAAAAATCTAAATGCGAAATGCGCTTTTTATCTTTTTTAAGGATTTTCCCCAGAAATGGCTTAAATCAACCAAATGGCAAGTCAAAACAGTTGCGAATCATATTTGACTGTCAAGTTATTAGTTTATAAAATAAATATCGATTTGGAATCATTTACATGTTCAGATGTTTTTTAAAAATTAAATTTTTTTATCTATGAGGTATTTTGTCTAAAAAGTGCAAATTTTCTCAGTAAATCAAATTTTAAAAAACGTAGTAAAATGGCTCCAAAATCAAAATGCGAGCTGCCTACTAGAAACAAACTTTTTTTCTTTTTCTTTTTTTTACTTTTTTTTGCCTGAGACAATAATACTTGCAATTAAATCGAAAGTAAACAATTAGCTTTCAAATTTTTGATGGGCGGAAAATGACATTTTATTTTGTCAAAAATGCCATTTCGTAACCGCCGCTTGCACAAATATGAAATACTTTTAAAATAATTTAGTTATTTGTCCAAATCCAAGATTCAAATTATACAGAAGAAATATGACTTATTTTTTATGTTATAAATTTATTATAAATAAGTACAAACAGTCTTGCGGTTCCCGGTAGTTTTAGTTTATTTTTCCCTGACCATGCATGGGTATGGGTGTTTCTGGGGAACCACACCTAATTATCTTGTCATCGGAATTTTATGTGTTTTAGTTCAAATGTACTAAACAGGAAGCGAGAGTATTGTAGTACGCTCTAACTATTACGAAGTCTATTTGTTGCAGTCTGGATCATTGCCGTAAAATACTATTGACGAGTGTATCAAGACACAGATTTCAAGCATGCTTCAATTAATTAAAGCCACTATCAGCGTTTCTCAAAATTCAACAAACGGCGGCCCCTTATTTTCGTCGAAAATCCATTTTTTGCACTGCTTGTATAGATGAGGTGACTTGTGACGGCACTTGTTAACAGGGAGCCTGTTGTTCTGGAATGCAAATTATTAACAGTGTTCGGTGACAGACCAAAAAATCTGGTCCATAAATTTTGCAGAACCTTTCCTGATATAAATTGGTCACACAAGCCAGCTCGGTTAGCATTAGCTTATATGCATGATAAGAAAGTTAGTTATTATTTAATCGAAACAAAAGTTAGAAAGCAAAAAAAAAAAAAAAACAGAATTTCCCCCATGCAAATGGTATAGGTGCTTTTGCCTGCCCAGTTCTCTCTTACACCAACAGGGGGCGCCATAAACATAAACAAATGTCACATCATTTAGGAAATGGTTGTAGCAAAGACCTGTTAAGTGGCTGAGCTTAACACGCCGATTTGTCAACAAATGAAGATTTTAGCATTGTTTAACTAATAAAAGTCGGATCCCACTTTTATTAGTAACAAAACAGTGAAAAATGGCATCTTCAAGTCCACTTTAAAATGCTTTTTCACAAAGAAGAGTAATATAAATTGTTGATATGGACCTAACACGAGACATTTGACCAAACTGGGTATTTTTTATTTTGGAAAAAAAAATGACTGATAGTGGCTTTAAGTCTCGACGTCTCCGTGCACTTCAATTAAGTAAGTCGTCACTTTTCCGGCAAAATGCTAAAGATGACAGGGTGAGTTAAAAATATATTTAGTTGACAATTCTGTGTACTTTAAAGAGACAAGATAATATTTCCAGAAAAAAAATTGCCTCAATTTTTTTTGAGGTAGAAAAAACATCTAAGGATGTTACTGAATAAATACATATACCCATTTTTCAAAATGTTGTCTTTTTAATTCATTATCTTTGAGTCCGTTCCGAAAATGGACAATGTCTGGTGATTTCTCATAAAAACAACCCATGTCTAAGGAATATCTCCCCGAAAAACAGACACATGTGTCAGGATTTCTTACGAACAATGTTATTGGTTGGTTTTCTGTGCATAACAACCAAGTTATTTCTGAGAGTGGAGAACGTCCAAGGCAAGTTTCAGCTGGAAGACAAAAAAATGCACAAAATATGTTTGACTTCCAAGAAAAAAAAGAGTCCTGGAGCAATGGATATGTGCGGAAAATAAGTTTGAAGAAAAATACTATTTAGCAGCTGGAACCATTTTTGGCAGGTCCATTGTCCTTCATTTGGAAACACGGTTAGGGCACTATAATATATTGTGTGTGTGTGTAAGGGTGTAAATGAAAGACTTCATTAAAACAAATTAACAAATACTCAGGGGCCTAGCCTGGGGATGGTGGACTACTGCAAGTGGTCCACTTTTCTGGATTTCAAAATTATATTCACCCCATTAGCGCTAGCCCAGAGCCCCTCCCCATTTATTTAGATGTTCAGCATGAAAATACGGAAGTCATCTTTTGCAAACATTTTTTTGGGGAAAGGTCAACTCTTTTAAAAAATCTGAAATCCTTGGTCCCTGGCTACACCCTTGCCATCATTTCAATCAAATAAAACGTTCGGTAGCTGGTGTTCTTTTAATCATTATTTTCGAGTTTTAAAATTCTTTGATCGGAAGTTGTAATACAATTCTCGCAATATAAACAGCGGTATTAAATATTCCTTCAACCCCATTCTAAAACATTGACAATGTTACACCAAAAGATATTTATATGCAAAATCCCAATTCTCTGGTTACCAAGAATATAATGAAAGATTTGTTTAGAAACTGCATGAAATAAACCCAGAATGGGGCGGAAAGTCGGGAGGATGGCGCAGTTCCGCAATCATTTTGGTTACAAAGACTCGCTTATCATGTTATAAGCCCTTCTTGGCCAATCAGAATTCCAAATACATCCAATTAGACTCACCTCCTTATTTATAAAGAAAATTTGACTGGAAAGTCTGAAATTATTAGTCCAAATACACACTGTACAAAATTACAGTGCAATTTACAGGAAAATACTGTAAAAAAGCTTTAAAAATTGCAGTATTTGGCTGTAATTTCCAGGCCTATAATGACAAAATCTAAAAGTGAAGACTTTATTCGAAATTTAATGAGTAACAACATCCTTATACACTACTATGAATTTTTCAATTATACCATTAAGTACTAAAATATACATGGAAAATACTGTAAATTTTGCAGGAAAATCCTGGCAGCAATTCTGCCAACAAAACCCCGTAAAAATATAGCTTTTACAGGTTTTCATTCAAATTTACTGTATATTTTACCGTTTGTTGTAATACATTTTACAACAAACTGTAAATTTTACAGTATATGCAATGTAAAAAATTGTGGATAGGCCTACTAAGTTAGGGTGTTTGTCAGTGTTTTTTTTATTCTCCACACATTCACGATTTCTGTAATAACTTACCAAATATATATGTTTTAAGCATTTTGATTACATTAATTTTTACAGTATACTGTAAATTTACGGTAATTTGTTGGCAGAATTGCTGCCAGTATTTTACCTGTAAAATTTAGCAGTATTTTTTACATGCACCATCTAGACTCACCTCCGTTATGAAAAGAAAATTTGACTGGATAAGTCCGAAATTATTAAGCAAAAATCAGTACGTAGTCTAACCACCAGGGAGTACCCCTCCGACACTTTCAGAGCATAAGAAAGTTGCTGGTGCGAAAACGGTAATAAATGGCTTGGTTTAAAACATTAATTGTTTCATTTTTATTGTTAGTAATTGTTAGTAAACACCTAAATCCTAAATTGATTTCACTTATCCTCCCCCTCCTATAGGCCTTTTGGTCAGGATTTGTATTAAGATTTTGCCCGGAGCGAAAACTCTTCACCTACCCTCTGTCACCATGCACCCCACCAAAAAATCCTCCTACGCCAATTTCCAATTTGAGAAACCCATCACCGGGGGTGGGGGCACTCCCTAAAAATGGTGACGGGGATGTCGGTACACCCTGCTCCCTACTCCCTTTTTTTAAAAACCTGTCACTGAAAACCCCCTTTTTTAACTCTCAGTTGATGCCTCCCATTTTAATAAAATATCCCTGAATGACCCCTTTTTCTATTTCAATTTCATGCTCTCACTACACAGAAAAAGCCCCCGCTTTTTTAATGTTATAACAAGATAAACTTTGGGGTTTTAATGATTAGAATTTGCCCGAGAATGAAATTTTTTCCTTTTTTCCAAAATGGAGAGGCTCAGGGATTGACCATCAGGTTTGCATCCTTCTCACCCACAGAAAAAAAAAAAAACCCCTTTTTCCCCTTCCCTTAAGTTTCCTCATCGAATGCCCCCTACTTTTAAAGTCCAATCCGCCCATCCCCGTCACTTTCATATATGATCGCCCCCCCCCCCGGAACCATATTACCAAATGCAAAGCATAAACTGAAACTGATGAATAATAGGTTATTTTAAATATCGCTCCATAATAGATGTCCTTTAATAAGATTATTATTTTGTGGTAATACGTTTATTTACGGTTCTCCTTTAAAACTGGACTTTCTTATCGTATCTTATCGTACGGGTAGTTGAATGCGACAATTTTCGTCTGTGAATGTTGGCATTAAACATCCCATTTACGCTCAAAATGTGGCAACTTTCACAATTGACACACCCCGGGAGTTTGACAGGTATGTTATCTAGTTTCTATACTGGCCAACGGATCTTAGTTCTGAACGTCTAGACCGTTGCTTGTGGTCATGGCCCCTTGTGTTGAGCATGGAATTGTTGAAATTTGTTATGGGTAACTTAAAGGGGAGGGCCCGATTTAAGTAGATGAAGTGTTCATCTTGAAGAATGGACTTCACCACAAAACTCCATCCGTTTTGATGTGAGACCTAAAAACGTGATTTTGTAAGCCCCATAGAGTGCTGTGTAAAATAATATTGGACGACCAAAAATGGTGCACATTATTTTTCGCGTAACATCCAAAACCTAACATCATTTAGCCCTAAGATTTCACAGGGTAAATGAGAAAAATAGTAGCTTTCTCTGATATCAAAATTTGGACCACTTCCGGTAGACTTGGGTCGGGCCATGGACTTTTAATGCACTTAAGGTACTTTTCTGGACGTCTTTGGTTTGTACTTGACAATGAGCTTGAATTATACCTTGAAGGGTACTTGTCCAACAAGTATAATCGTATATTCGTATTTGAAATGAAATTGGCATCGAACTTCAAGTACTGTTGTACTTTAACAGTGTTTCCAATCTGTCTCAGGAATATGAAGAAAAAATAACAATCAAATACTAGACCTGAGTTGCACTTTTTGTTATACCAGGGAACGGATCTCAAAAAGGAGTTTGAAATCATAAAATGCAAAGGGTATTTGCAGAAGAGATGAATTAATGAGTTCAAAAGTAAGAGAAAAATTCCAATCAAGTAGCCGGTCTAGAGTAATATTATTTGAATTACACCATGCGCTGTGTGTGTTTATTTGTTCATTTGTTTTCCGTATGGACTATAGACGGGTTCCCCCAATTACTTACCATTCGCAATCTTCGTCGTCGATACATTTTGCATGCTCATAGTTTACGGTTCTGCATCGCACTCTTGTCTCTCTGGTTGTATACAAAAACAGAATAATCGTGTCAATTAGGATCAACGATATGCGTATCATTTGTTTAAAGACATATTGTGCCAATATTTTGTTTCAAAGTGGGACACTGTTGCACAACTTAAGTTGCTAAGCACTGTATAAACCTGATATACATGGGATGCATGAATGGTGATTTTTTTTTTGTTTAAACAATGACCACAGAGTATAGGGAAGTTCGAGAAAACTTCTAGGCCTCGTGCAAAGGCAAACGAACAGGGATAAGGTTCGCAATGATAATAACTATTCATCGATCTTAAAGCTTGTAATTACTTAATATTTTAAATTTTATGAAGTTGAAAAAGTTACCGTACAGCCACTGCGTAAAAATGAATATGGCAGTGTACAGTTTGTAGATATTATAGTAATAAAAATAACTGACTGGGGGTTTTGGTATTTATTTTCATTAAGGAAAATGCATTACTGGGTCGGCACAAAACTTCACTGTTACTTAGGACATTCGTTATTTTTGCGCAAAATTGTTGGCTGGAGATTATGGATATTAGTACCCATTCTACATGCCTTTCTTCATTTCAAAATTATAAATAGAATGGACGAGAGCTTGATGACAAGTTGACCGGTCACCATTACCAACCTAATTTTATAGATTTTGTAAAATCTAAAACAAAAGCCGCAATTACCATGGGACTGAGAGCTGTCAGTCGTCGAGCAACAAAAAGGTGCTAGCATCTAGAAATAGGCCTGCGGATTGAGCCTGCTTTTGGGTGGGAGGGTGACAGTGGCAACTATCGTGCTACAAGCTAATTTTGATACTTTTATGTCAAAATGACGTCATCAAAATGGCCGCCATTTTGTTGTATATTTGATATTAAACTTGGTGCATGACACAATTAAGGCCTATTTAGTTTATTATGTTACTTTGACATTTCTACAGGGGTATAATACTTACGAAGGATTTTTTGTGTGCAAATTAAATTGATACAAAAATAAGTACAAACATAACCAGAGGTTGTCACGATGACGCATAAAGGGTTTGGGCCAGCCAAATAAAAATGTTTTATTTCAGTAGACATCCACAATAGGCGAAAATTCAGATCTGAAAAAAATATCGGATTTTCATGCTGTTTGGCTTTAAATGATGACAACTACCGGAAATTATACTAATAATATAGCTGGAAAGCGAATCCCTAGACATTGTTCTTTGAAGGCGGGTCCTTCACATTTGTTTCGGTTAAAATTGACCGGAGACGTGTGTCTCAAACAATTTAACTTGAAGCTTTGATGCCACACTAATTTTTAGCATTTAGCGTGTGAAGTAAAGTTTCGTGGGGTAGGTGGTTGGTACAGGGAGGTGGTAACCTCGCAGACGTTACTATATAAATAGTATTGGGATGAATATACCTATATTGGCTGGCAACACCATTAGCACAAACCCTAACCCCGCGAAGGGGGCACCTTCACATTTTTTCCGCTAAAATGACCCAAAAAGGTCCCAAACAATGATTATATACGGTGATAATATGTTTAGCAGTTACAAACTTAAAAAAAGTTCCGTTGGGGGGGGTGGTTAACTTCCCCCTCACCCCGTAAGACGAGGGCCGTAACGAGTGAAAATTTCACTCAAAAAAGTGAAACGCTTGTATAGTGTAAACCACTCCAAGATATGTGGTTTACTCCTTTTGAGGAGTTAAACGAATTAAGGGCAACACGAAACGAGTGGAAATCCCCTCTTTTTGGAGTCATTTTCACTCTTTTGGAGCGGAAATTCACTCTTTAAGTACAGACCCCATCTTTTTTAGTGTTTTACAAGAGTTCCACTCTCTTTTGGGACGAAAGTTTCACTCATTTCACATTTAGAGTTTGCCAGGATGGGGGGCGGGACCTCGAAAAAGTTGACTTTTTGTAAAAGTAGACCTTGTTGGACTGTTTGCGCACCCCTTCCCAATTTGACTTTTTGTCAAATTTCTATAAATTTTTGTACCGTTTTTTTTTTAAATAAAAAATAGCACACTAGCAAAAGTGGACCTTTGGTGCCTTTGTGGAATTTTATGTTGCCATCATCCACCCCTCACCTCGCGTGCGAGCTAGCTATAGCCATCCAACTACGACATAATTAGTATTATTCAAAATATGAATATGGGTCTTATTTATTTATTTCACCATTTGGCAAAAAGCACAGGCAAGAGCCTAAAAAGGCTGTAATACCACATTAAATAAATGTGGAACTAAAATGAAAGCATCCACAACTTGGGCCCGTGGTGGAAGAAACTTCTCGGACAAAGAGTGAGGCGACTGATGTGGAAGAGGCCGAGAAAGGGTTTACATCTGGAGTTGGCACGAGACGAGAGTGAGAAGTAAAAACATTGGAGCAGAGGAAAGACCGCAGAATGTGAAGACATGTCAGACGGCAAAAAGTCACGCCGGACCTCAAGAGCGTCCAGTGAATTTGGAAAAGGAGGTCATCATTTTCAAGATTCCAAGACTGCAAAATCTCTGAACAATTCCAAACGCTTGGATAGGGTCTTGTTAAGTGGGTGCCAGGCTGTGCTGCTGTAGTCTAATATGGACAACCAAGGAAATGTACAGGTTGCGACGAAGAATTTTAGGAGCACGATGGAAATTTCTATGGATTTTTCAGGCCATATCTTCCGAGCCTTTTTGCAGAGGCATCTATATGTACATTCCCTGTAAGTTTGCTGGTATGTGGTCCCAGGAGGTGAGTCACTAACTTTGTCAGGGATGTTTTTGAGATAAATTGTAGGTTGGATTGGATTGTGCCTATAATATGACCATGGCTTTGGTTTTATTAGCATTGGCTTGAAGGAAGTTGGATGTAGGGGACGGACCTGTATACAGGAACGGAGTGCCCATCTCTCTTCGAAGCGATTGGGCCAGGCTCCACCATATAATGTTGCTGTAGGGGGATCGCTACACCTCCTCTACAGCGAGTCTGTTACCTTCCCGACATTGAATAATGCCGGGGGTACCCATTTATACACCTGGGTAGGGAGGAGTAAGTAAGGGTAAAAGTGCCGTCCGCAGTGGGACTCGAACAAACGAACTTGGATTGCGGGACAGCGCTCAATCCACTGGACCACACGTGCCAACCACGTGCCAACAACGATGTAAACCAATTAAGACTTTGTGATGTCATCTTGAAAGTCGATAGTATCTTGGGTGATGTTAATTGGTTTGTACAAAGTGGTGTCGTCTGAAGTTATAACACTAAATTTGCAAACCTGGAGAAAAAGGATATGACAGGGGTAGTTTAAAAAGATCAAGAAAAGGAGAGGCCCCAGGACAGAGCCTTGGGGGACCCCGGAAAGAATATGAACAAGGGAAGAAATACAGCCAAAGACGGCCACGCAATGGAACCTGTTAGTAAGATGCGAGCACAGCCAGGACAAAAATGGACCAGATATGCCGACAGCAAAAAGTTTTTGAAGACGCAAAACTGTGGGGAACTTTATCAACGGACTTTGGCCAGCTCAAAAAAAGGGCAACTGCCACATCATGCTTCGAGGGCATTGTGCCAGTTCGAGATGGCTGTGAGGAGAGCAGTGTGGTTGAGGAGTTAGGGAGAAAGAAGAGAATGAGAAAACCCACATGTCTTTCGGTAGCAAATTATTTTCTTGAAGGTGAGACGAGAATGTGTTTTGAATGATTTGTTTCAGGATTTGGGAGATGATTGGTTGGAGAGAGAGGGGACGGTATGGGAATTTGGTTCCCGATTTGTAAACAGGAATGATGTGGGATATCTCCATGCAGATGGAACTTTGCCAGAGGAGAGGAAAAGATTGAAAATGTTTTAGGATGTTAGGATAGAATAGGAGAGATAAAAAGGGGCAGTACTTTAAGCATGGCACCAGAGGTCCCATCCACACCAGCAGCAGATGAAGAGTTCTGAAGATTTATATTTCAATTACAGACCAAAATCATTGCTATAAAAATTATTTACTAATATTTTGTCTTTGCGAAATATGTAAATCAAACAAATGAAAATATTCTGTCATAACCCTCTTCAACAAGGGTTTTGGACTCGTTCACGGGCCAAGGTGTGGCCCCCCCCCCCAGATTTTTTCCTAATTAAGTATCATTTGGTATCAGTGGGTAGCTACATATGTCGTGTCTTCAAGTAAGTACAAACAGGTCAAGTTTTAACAAATGACGTCATAGTGACGTATTAACAGAGCTTATTTTTAAGCATATTTGGAATGCAAAATCGCAAAAATCAATGGTTTTTCGACCGTTTTTGCCATTTTCAAGCAAGCAAAATTGGTATTTAATTTTAAAAGGATGGGTGCCCAAGCACGCATACACATTGTTATGGCTCTAAAAAATAAGAAAAATACAAATTGTCAGTATTTCCTTACAGTAGCATCATACGTAACAAAAGTACCATTTGGCTTGTTTACACAGTAAGTATAGAGAAGGTGGCACCCCCCCACCCACCTTTCGACTTTGAGGGGACACTCTGCCCTCCGGAAGTGGTACCTTAAATCTTATTCGCTAAAATGACCGCAAAGGGGATGAACATTACAATTACATAAAATGCCTCAGAGCGCTATCGTTTGCGTTTTTGGTGCGACAGGGATCAAATCCGTTGGGGATGGTCGGACAATAATGACTGTATAATACTAAAATACTGGATACCATTGGGTTTTGATTATTTGCTTTGAAAATTTTGAAATGCTGCTATTGTTTTAAAATTTCTTGTCATCGCGTCAAACGATAGGCACCCCTATTGCGTGTACACAGGTACGCCCTCTTTACCTCTTCCGTTTTTGAAACTTGTATGTTTGAAAGAGGATTTCAATATTCATTTGAAGCGTTTCCTGGGATTTGATGAGAAAGGCGCTACTTCGGGACTGAGAATTAAGTGTACTTTATACACAAATTGATCAAGCTAGGTGCTTCCAGAGCTTTAAACTGTTGACAATACCCATCCGAAAATGGTAAAAATGGGCATAGAATGTGCCAAAAATATCAATAAATTTTCATGATCTTATGGGGTTATTAGTGCGTGCTTTTAACAGCTTTTAACAACAGTATTTCTTCTCCTTCTGCAACAAAAGGCATCCTTGTTTTCCAACAGTTATGTGTTGTGATGTGTTTGTATGTGGTGCGACATGGTTCTTGATATCTGCAACAAACATATAAAATAGGAGTGTCACCTTAATTATGATCTTATATACCCTATATTCAAAAACATGTTTTTTAGAAACGTGGCATTAGTATTCGCAATTTTGACATGTTTATTCGTAAACCTTCCCTTGCCATCAAATATACAACACATGTAATATCAAAACCCTAAGACATTTTTAGATTTTAAACATGCTATATATCAGGGCCCGTATTCTCAAACGATGTTTAAAATAACGGTGGTTAGGCCTTAAATGTGGTTAGCTAAACGCACAGTTTAAAAACCCGATGTAAATATTTAAACAAGTCGTTTATAACAACGATATTTAAACGCCGTAAATATCATTCCACCGCACTGTGACTTTCTTCGCCTATAATATTACATGCGAGTGAACAATATTTATGTCAGACATTGCCTTCCGTACTTGTTGACGCGACGCAGGAAGTCTGCGGGTAAATCTCAAGAATGCCGCGTTATACAAGGAACTTTAGAATTGTTCAGCGATGTAAAAAAACCATCATGCCCTATTTAAAACTTTTGTGATGTCATTGTGCGCACGTTCTATATCATTCATACAACACAAGCCTACAAATATATGGAAAGGCAAAATGGACGAGAAACTCAAAAAAGAAAGATTAGAGAAATAAAGAGACACTGGTCTAACCACGAGTATCACACAAAGCTGAATGCTGAAAATATCTGTCATTTGATGAACGTGTGTTAGTTCAACACGCCTTAAACTACCACCAGACCAAGTCTAAGTTTAACACATTTAAAGACATGTTTAACGGTGTTCGGCTAAAATTTCAACAGGCTTTAAAGTTTAACCATGCTTTGAGATTCCTTTTTTTAAGCGAGCGTTGTAAATTGCTGATTTAACCATTGATTAGCGTTAAACTCGTTTGAAATACGGGCCAATGTTTTTTGATATTAAACAGACCAATTTCAAATGTTTAGAAACTTGCAAAATAGTGTTTTTTTAGAAAAGTGTTTAATTTCTAAGCACTGTTTTTTGCAGTGGTATTTAATAACTACTGCCTGTATTTATCTGGTGTACATGTGGCTTGTAGTCATCCTTACAATTTTTTTGTATTCATTTGTTACTCTTCATACGCATTTCTTATACATGAACACTATCATCCAAAAATTGAGACAAAGAATAAAACATCTAAATAGTGAAACATGCTTACAATCTGATCTGTAATATTATACATAATTTTACTTTTTATATACAACTGGAAGTGGTTTATAAAAATACTATAATAAAGAAGGTTATGAAAAAAATCTTCATTAGTGTAAGAATAAGACATTCTACCGCTTATAAGCATTTTGCAATGGGTAGTTAAATGCGAATTATTTAAAAGGAAACATTTTCTGCATAATTATCAATTAAATTGAAGAAAACACATTTTTTTATATTGGTTCGCCATATTGAAAGTGCTCTCCAGTCTTTAAAATATGAATATCTCCTAGTGTATATGGCCTCCTTTTTAACTGATTAAACTTGTTAAAAATATTATGTTTCTCAATTTTTAATTTGAGAAAAATTTCTCACGGGAAAAGCACTTTGTTTAGTAATAACTAGAGAAAGGGGGAATATCCCTATAGTTGTTTGGTGCATGGTGGCACCTGTTAGGATTGCACAATAGGGAAGTGGGGAATTCCCCAAAATGTAAACTTCGAAACTGAGTCAACTTGTTTTTGCTTTAAATTTGAAAAAAAAACATTGTAAGTCAGGAATTTCCCCATAGAGTATATATGTAAGTGATGCCGAGTCAGGTTATTTTATGCATGATCTGTTGTCCTGTCGATTTTAAGACTTGGAAAGTTTATGAAATATTGTGTATATATTAGGAGAACTTGGCCAGAAGTCTCTGCCAGCATCCCACTAGTAACAAGTAGCGAGAAGTTCTAGCTAGTTTTTT